>JAQGAW010004744.1:0-10520 GCA_034698025.1 Phthiracarus crinitus | reverse complement strand
AATCTCTATTTATAAGTGTCCCCGGAAGATAATATAAACTATTGCGATTCGGGCCAACCCGAATTTTGTTGTCCTTATTAATGACATTACCATAAGAATTGGTCACAAAACGACAAAAATTTGGTTTCCATTCCTTATATCTACTCAATGGTAAGTAAGACACTTCGATACAGTAACACTACAGTACTGTACTGTAACAGTACAAGTTTCAAGACGTTATAAGGTATGCAAAAATGATATCTAATTAGTATAATAAGTTTGAGCAAAAAATAGCTGAACGTTCGCTGCGTTTAAAGTGATTACAGCCTTAATTTGAATATTTTAAGTTTCATATTTTAAACAGACATGACTTAATCTCGGCATAAATGAATGAATTATCAGATCGTAATTTAAATAAATTAAATAGACTTAATTTGAATCTAACTTGAATTTTCTAAATCATGTAAATTTACTATATTTATCTAAAGCTTATATAATTTATTGCATTAGTGTCACGTTTGTTCAATTGAGATGTAAAGGTGTGTATTATATGTGTATATGATGCAGAATAAGTTTATCTTCATTTTTAATGATCAATAAATTTTGCTTAAGTTCGCTAATTTTTTATGTGATTTTATGCAATATTTCATATTTTAATGTTTTGTTATGCTGTGTGCAAACTTTGATCCAAACGAACTTAATTTGTAAAATAGAATTGAATACATGTAATCAAATTTTGTCCATCTCTCGATTTTCACAAAAAGAAAATAAATTTTTTATTACAATTTATTGATTTTATTATTATACTTATATTGAGTACTGATTGAATTGCTAGTAAAGTTTATCTAAAATGCTAATGTCTGCACACTTGGATAATCACAAAAACATTTATTATATGAAAGATTATTTCTTATTAAAAATGTATATTTTTATCGGACATTTAAATTTCTAAAACAAAAACTTATAGAGAATAGAATTTGAAATCAAAAGTTAACTAGTTATACAGTATATGTTCTACTAATTTACTAAGTGGTTAAACCAAGACATAAAAAAAGAAAAAAAGCATGGGATTCTGTTTTTCCATGAATGCATTTAAAAAATCGTTTTGCTGTTTTGCTACACAAATCTTATTTCGATTAATTCGTATTATTATTGAATCAATATAATTCAATATAATTCAATAAAATGATATTATAAAAAGTAATATTGATATTAAATTTGTGTTTGGTTTGGTTGAGAAGCCAAAAACGAAGTTAAGACTACATTTTATCAAAATAGCACAACAAACGGAAAAAAGGAAACTAATAGTAAATGAAATTAGTTTTGGGAAAACGAAGTAATCTAATAATAGAATCAAACACACTTGACCTGTAAAACATTTTTTGATGGCCCGTACATGTTATTCGCTGTCGCGGCCGGCGTTTTGTCTCTGTAATGCATTCGATTCAGTGTGACTGCATTTTGATCAGTGTTTTGTGGCACTGGAAGAATATCATAAGGCAATGCGTAATGATGTGCGGAGTTGTGCTGCACTGAGTTGTGCATCACATTTCGCGATGGACTGGAGTTGTTGCACAACTCGACGCTGTGCTCGTAACTCGAGCCTAACGCGTTGTCGCACTCAGATGTTCCTTCGATTACTCGCGATGTTGACAGCTCTTTCATCGAAACAACTTGAAATGGAGGCACTTTGTTGTTGTCACTCGAAACTATGGGCAAATTATAGCAAATTTGTTTGTTGCAAATTACTAAATCATTAAGTAATAAGTTTTTCTTATCTTATTAGGAAAATGTTTTGGATAACTGATGTCCATTAATAGATTTACTAAAGTTTTTAAAATATTCAATCAATAATTTCTGATCTAAATATATATACTGTATATATATTGCACGAAATGCTTTAAAATGTTAGAATGAAAGTAAAGATTTTGTTTTTTATATAAAACGATTGTTTGCTTTAACTCTAATTCATAGACAAATTGCTAACTGAAGTGTTTTCCCAAATCGTTTCGCTATAAAGCATGTAAACTTTTCGCTTTACTTTACTTTACTCATTGTTCTGTTATTTGGTCGGTATGTGTAAACAACTAATCGTTAGGTCAAAATTATTTATTTTGTTAGTGAATCCAAAGTAAGCTCAACTTAAGCTTAAAGTAATTTCTAAGCGAAAATAATTTCAATTAAGTTAAGCATATGCTAATTAACAGGTAATTTTGAGATACCTTTAATTCATATAAATAGTTGATTCTAAGTTTGATAAAGTTTTATTCAATTACTTTGAAAATTATCTGTGATTAGATTTGACAGCCGATTAAAAATAATATTTTTTTTGAAATTTATTTCTAGTTTTAATTCGTTTAAATTATTAAACTAATATTGTTAAAAGTTTTTATCTAAATTTTATTGGTGTTAAGCTTGATATTTATTGATTTTATTTCAAAATGTTAATCATCTAAATTTGAATTCAGAATCTCTAAACTTTAATGCGAAAAAATATTAATGTGAGTTAATTAATTAAAGTTGCGTTTATCTAGTTTTTCAGCGAATGTTCATTGAAAAATAAATGTTTATTTTATGAAAATTGAAACATTTACTATACCTCTCCATAATAAAAGCCTTAAGTGATAAAGAAAATGAATATTTTAGCATAACTTTGCACTCACTATCTTCAAAAATGGATTGAAAAAATTTATGTGGATTTTATTCCAAATTTTTTTTATATTACCGGAGATTTAAGCTAAACATTTCAAATTCTACATAAAGCAAAAGCCCTAATTTACACGTGGCTTGAATTTATATTGCTTAGAATTTTAGATTTCTTAGATTTTGCACAAACTTAGACTGTAAAAAACTTTCACTGTAAAACTATCGTTTGTTTATTGAATAAAATTAAAAATTTATTGAAAAAATCTTAGTTTTCTATTTTATGTTAATAAAAAAGTTTTGATACTTTCGTTTAAAAGTTCAAGTTAGAAATGCTCATTATGTTTCTCCGACCTTAATATAATAAAATTAAAAATGATAATATGAAACCATAAATAGCTGTCATAATTTTTCTTGTTTTGCTCATTAACATGCTTTTTAAAGCAACTAATTTACTATCAATTATTATTTTTAATTTTTTTGACAAAATTTCCAAATTATAATAAAAAATTTAATTAATTAAAAAGGATTAAATATTTCATAAGCTTAAATGAATTTCGTTGTAATGAGTTTCGCGGTAAAAATGGATACTTCTTTAGACATAATGCTAATTATAATAAATTTATGGCAACCGCTTAATTGACAGTGAAAAATATGATTGAAATAATAAGTGCAAGAATAAATCACTTGAGTGTAATAACCTTTTAATATTTTGTCAACAAAAACGTAAATTCGATGGCAATATAGGAATTTAATTAAACTAATAATTTTGATCTTATGTTTAAAGAAATTTTAATTAGCGTTTAAATTTTATTTTTAATAAATAATGATAAATAAGTTAAAACATGATTAATCGACGCTTAAAATTTTGTGATACATCGAGAAATAAATAATGATCGATCTATTAATGAACTTAAAAAAACTTTTCTAATAATAAAAATTGGAAAATTCATGCATTAATTTAAAAATTTAAAAATAAATTTAGTTTAAATGATCGGAACAAACCCTGTTGATGATGTCTAGTGTTTCGAAATAGTGAAGAATCTCTTGAACATATACAACAGCTAACAACTAATATTAAAATAACCACAATAATTGAAGAAATAATAGGTAACATAATTTCGTAGTCGGAAAAGTGGAATTGATTTGATTGTATTGGATATGACGATGCTTTATGTCCCGAACCCACACGAAATATAGTCTCTAATTAATAATAATAAATTATAATATATAGTTTAGATGCTTTGTTTTGTGGTATGCGTTGTTGTATATTCAATCGTAACCTATAGTGTAACTTATATTGTGTTTTAGACTATATTTGTCTTTTAAAAAACGGAAATTTTATTTTTGCAATTTTTTTCAATTTATAAATCTTTTGAATGCTTTTTAGAAATATTTTCTATTTTTTATTCTCAAATTCCTCGATTTATCTTTCTTTTATTATTTTTCTTTTAGAGAGTGTTACGAAAAAATATGTTAATAGAAAAATTTTAAATATAGTAAAATATTTTACCTCTTATCGTGACATTAAGTGTAGTGAATTCGCTTAATGATTGTGAAGAACCGGCAGAGTTATGAGCAACAATTTCTAAATCGTAGTGGGAATTCGGTATAAAATTTTTGATGAGATAATTCTGCATTGAGCTGTGATGCGAAGTCGCTATATTCCAATTGCGCGCCTGTTTTAATCGTGTTTTAATTGAAAAATGGCTTATAGGACAGCCGCCACCTCTCCATGACATTAAGTTTACTGTCACCTCATTAGATCCGATATTAGATAATATATCATTAGGCGGTGGAGCGAGTGGTGGCGCGCCATCAGTTCTAGCTATTAATGTAGAGCTTGGCTCTGATTTACCGACACTGTTATGTGCAGTCATGTAAAATTCGTACGATTGTCCGCATTCTAAGTTATTAACTGTTTGCTTCATATCATTCGTTGAAATTGTACTTTCTTTCCACACGTTTGAATTATATGGCGTTGAATAACTTCTTTGATAAAGCGTGTACTGATTTACGCTGTTTCCAAAATTAGTCATTTGTGACCACGAAATTGTTATCGAGTTTGTTGACGAGGAAAATATTTTCAAGAGCGGTGCAGATGGAGGAACGTCTGCGAGTGTCTTCACAGATACCTGATCAGATCGCGGACCCGTACCCTTACTGTTATACGCCTGAACCCATGCATAGTATACCGTTGAGCGCAACAAATTGGTGAGATGTGATTCATATCTACTGATTTCCTCAGTAGATTCCACTGTTTTATATAAGTCTTGATCGGAATTTGACGCACGATATCCTATATAATAACCATTAATTTGACCATTCCATGAATTCTTTGGTGGAGCCTTTAAATCAATAACATTTTTCTTAATAGCATCTTAATAATAATTAAAATCGTTTCATTAAAAGAAAATATGAATATAAAACTTAAATATTTAATAAGTATTATTAAAAACTTTTTTAAAACAAGAACCACACATTTAAAGAGAGCTGACTTTCGAGTATGATTTGTATACTAATAGAACAAACAAATACACTTATTTTAAAGTATTTTAATGTTGTGCATGATTTAAAATGCTTTTATTAACATTAATGATTGCGCTCACCAATGCGTACAGACAGACATACATAGTCAAATCTATAAGCTTAACTTCATTCTGAGAAAGTCAGCCACAAAAAATCAATGTATAATAAAAAGTCGAAAGCTCTTCAAAAATAGAGTTTTATGTCTTAATGGTATGAATAGGCAAATGAAACCTATTATTATTATTGATAATGCAATAATGCTGTGTATCTCAGCAAATCATTAATTATTCTGGAATTTATCCGATTTAAGCGAAGCATTTTATCAATTAAAACATATTGTCGACAAATTAAATTAATCGGCGTTTATTAGTGTGTTTCGCTCTCTTTTCTTATATTATATTTAATGTCGGAATGTTCTCATATAATTTAATTGAATGCGAAAAATTTTTCTCTGCCATGTTTTATATTATGTTTGCTAATGATGCCCATATTATTTCGCGAATAATATAATGCTTGGCATACTTTTGCTTAATAATAAAATTAAGCAAATTATCGTATTTAAAGTTTTGGGAAAATGCGATATGAATTTCAAATATTCATCATTTTATATGAAAAATTCTTACAATGTATATCTAGTTAGAAAAATACAAGATTTACTGTTAATATTAATTAAAACTAACTTTGTAAATAATCTAGTTTTGGAAACATATGTTAATACATTGCTATAAGTTTTTAATTTATTGTAACTGATTTGATATATATATTATTAAAATGAATTAACTGTTATGGTATGTTAACGGTTAACGTATTGAATCGCTATTTATATTAAGCATCAATTCAAACATAAAGCGCTTTAAAGCAATCTTTGCAATAACTATTGATCAACAAAAATCTAAATAAGCATACCTTCCAAGAAATTTTGACAGAATTAGGACCCGTCGGAATGGCCATGATATTGGTTGGCGGAGCTTCAGGCGCGCTCTCCTCAGTCTTCACTTTAATCCAATCACTGAACTCACTTTTTCCAATTTTATTTTGCGATGCAATACGAATTAAATAATGACTGTTTGCTTTTAAATTATTGATCGCAGCGGTTCTCTGAGTTCCATTCACTAGCAATTCCATTGCAGAAGAATTTTCGGCGTAATCCAATTTGTAGTGTATTAAGTAGTTGGTGATAACCGAATTGCCTCGATATGGCTCACTCCAGCTTAACGTTATCGACTGTTCCGTTACGTTTATGAACTTTATTTCGTATGGTATTCCCGGAGGCTCTGATTAAAAAAATTGATATTCAAACTTAATTGGTCGGAAAATATTTTAATAAATGAATATTCATTTTTTTCACTCTAACGATACTGATTTCATACTGACGCTATTCTGCATTTTTTAAGCGAACAGAGAATTTGACATTTAATTAAGCAGTTATGTGAGTACTTTCGTAATAAGCAAACACAAGCTAATTTAGCATAAAGTACACAATCTTAAGCAATTACTTTCAACTTAAAAAGATTTGTTTCTGATAAGCATTTTTTGTGTCAAATTTCATTCATTTTTGTCAAAAATAACTTATAAAAATAAAATTTTATGGAAATATTTCATTGTACACAATTAAGGCTATTATATTTTATTTGGTAAAACAGAAGTAGAAGATATAATATTAATTCCATTACAGATACCTTTACGCTAGAATACAATATACACAATATATACTTAAAATGAATTTCTTATTCCATTTCTATTACTATATGTCTAAAAATTATACCTAAAGCTAAAACTTTTTGATATTTTTACATTATTTTGAGAGCAATCATATCTGGAATTTTATTCGAATATATATAATATTTTTAAGTATATACTGAGCCCTTGGGCTAAGAATATTTTAATACAATTGATTATATTTTTAAATAATTTCTTCTTTTATGTTTTATAACATTTGTTATGCAAATTGCGTTTTATTTTAGAATTTTGAAATAATTCTTAAGAATTTATGTTAACTTAAACTTTATGTTCGGTAAAGTCCTAACTCTTAAGTTAACGCAATAAAACGGCAATTTAATGCACTTTAAACGGAAATATAAAAATGAAATATATTTTAATAGAAATTATTCGTAGAATATTCAATTTTATATGGATTCGAGTGCAACCTTACAAAACGGAAACACTAGAGAGTTTTATTTTTGATGATAAATCAAATTTTATGCGCCATATATTTATTATACCAAATTTTATAAGATACTAATTTAAATTAATAAAAAGCATAAATAAAGTAATTTTACTTGTTTTCAAAAGTCGAAAGTATTTGAATGGAATAAAAAACTTTTTATAACTAAACCTTAATTTAAATTATATAAAAATCAATTTTTTAATAAATTATTTTAATAGAATCTGAATGGACATACAAGTTTGAAATAAATAATTAAATAATTCAAATCATTCATACCATTGACAATGAGAGTAATTAGCGATTCGTCAGAACCATATTTATTAGTTGCGTGACAAATGTATACATTAGTGTCGTTTGTGATAACGTTTTCAATAATTAATTTTGACGACACTTCCTTTACTTCTTTGTCTTCATCCGATTTGATTCTATTTAAAAGTAGTAAAAGAAAGAAAGAAAGAAGAGAATGGTATGTTTGAGTTCAATGACTTGTTTAATGTTTGTCTATTTGTTGTAAATAAAGTCTAGCAATACTATTGAAAGCGAGCATTCATTAGCAATAAAATAAAATAAAATCAAGAAGCAGTGAAGTCATCTGAAAAAGATATTTGAAAATGGATAGGATATTGAAGAGAAGAACACACATGTATTTGCCATTTAGTTGTTTGATGATTGTGTCATCATCTTTGAGTCTCCAATTGATTTGTATGGGACTTTCACCAGTGCTCGTGCAATCGAGTTCCGCTGTTTCTCCCCTTTTTATTGATTGCGATTTCATCTTAACGTGAAAACGTGGCGGCTCTACAAAATGTAATACAATTGAAGATATTGATATATGCCATTCTTTTGTGTACTATTGCATGGAAACGCTATTCAATACTCGCCATTCACAGTCAGTTGTATAAGTTTTCCAATATCAGAACCATAACCATTTGTAGCGTAGCAAACATAATATCCAGATTCTTGTCGTGTTGTGTCTCGAATCTCTACCGAACCATTCGAATGCAGCGAATAGTGTAAAGAATTATAGATTGGAATAAAATCCCATGGTTCTGACCCTATTAAATAAGGTACATATAAGACTTAGAAATATAAGTTTATCTATATATAAATATAAGTTGAGAACTAACGAAAGTTGATTCAAAGTTTGCTATCTGTTATGCACACACAATTGAATTTGAACCTAAACCAAAATTGTATTACGCATCGCAAGTAATAGCAAGGAAATGAAAATTCTCTCAATTTATATCTATCCAACTCTCACTCCGAAAAGGGTTCCAAATATATTTTATACATTAAACTCTAATATATTATTTATGTGAGTTTACTGAGATATTACGGCAAAAAAATCCAGGGTTGCGATGTGTAGTGTGTTTGGTGTGTGCGATACATATCTATGTGGAACAGTAAATAATGCATTTTCAGGCTTATTTCCACAAATACGTGTCCTTTACTTATATTTATTTCGAAAACTTTCCATGAAAAAATTTGGAAATTTGCATCAATTTTATATTAGGTTTTACGATAGCGCGCAAAAACTTTTTTATTTAGCTTTTTGTCTTCATTGAGCAAACCATAAATCGCTAAAGTTGTTTAGCAAATGATATATATTTTATAAACGTTATACCAATGATCAATATTTTTTTAATAACATTAACATATCTAATTTTATAACTCTTGAGATATTAGTGAAGTATAAATATAAAATTTCGAATTTGTTTAATTTTTGCTGACGTTTAGAGTAATTAAATTAACATGATTTCATGTTTGTCAATATAATGCATTCGGTTAGATATTAAAATACAATATTGTAGTTAAGAGTCACGCCATTGTTATGGCAAACACTAAAAATTTATTTAAATCCAACATTTTTGTTAGTTTGAAAATGTAACTGTAACTGTGACTATGACTATGACAGGTAATTTATAAGAGCAGCCATATGTTCGACACATTGGTTAGATTTTTCTTATAATATATGATTGCCGATAATACCGAAATATCAATAAGTAACATATGTTATTCCAACTAAATATTATTTTTATTATTATTACGCAAAAAATGTTTTTTCTTGTTATGCAGTTTTCTTGTTAAGTTAGGAACTGATGTTAATGTTAGTCGTAGAAAATCTTAGAAGTAATATAAAAATTACTAATTGAACATATTTCATATATATGTGCGTGTATTCCTATGATCATAATTTATTAAATTTGCTTTTACTGACATTATTATTTAATATAATTAGTTTAACAAAACAATAAAATAAGAATTGCAGTTAATATTTACTAAAATCTTTAAGATGATTAAACACTTGTAATTAAAAAAGTAAATAGAATTTTTGGTAAATTGTACTATACTTTTATTTTATTCTCAAAGAATATAAAGCATTTAAAGGCTGTCTAAATCAAAATCAAATCGACAACGCTATTAATAAAAGAATAATTCTTTATTTTACTGTATTCACTAGAAAATAGATTATTTACGGTATTCATTCTTCGCAAATATTTATTCATATCTGAATGAATTGAAACATTTTTGCGCATTTGATTAAATCTAATTGTATAATATATAAATATAAAATTAAAGACAAAAACAATTGGAGTATAAAATTATTGCTAATTAAATCATTTATCATAGTTTGTTAATCTTCTTGAAAGTTGTTAATTCATTTATTCATATATAATTTTTTTAATTTTCGTTAAAAATTCCTAATTAAAACTATTGCAAAACTTGTTACTGTATGTTAAAATTTAGTAAATTATATACACTAATTAATTGGTTTTCAAACTTTCGTAATGCGACCCATTTATAACAGAAAATCTTTTGAATTTTAATGAATAGGATGAGCTTGTGTTTGAGAACATAGATTATTATTAATAGAGCCTAAATAGCATTTATTGCTTATCAGATTTAAGCTATAAATTGCTTTAAAATTAACTAAAATAACATAAAAAATAGCACTTATGTTTAAAAGATATTTCATATTTGTTAAAGAATTATGAAAATTTCAACATATTATTTTTTTGCTTCTCATATTTTTTCTAAATGATAGACCAAATATTACTTTAGTATTTTTAGCTCCTTTTTTTCAAGCTCCTTTGCTTATGCTTTTTACACTGTCTGTCCGTTCATATGTCTGTCAGAATGTTCGTATGGCCATCAGTGTTGGCCGTTCTATTCGTGACGCCTAACTGTCGCGTAGTATAAA
>JAQGAW010004743.1:0-10522 GCA_034698025.1 Phthiracarus crinitus | reverse complement strand
ACTTTTACTTGAAGTAAAAGAAAAAGTAAGAAATTTCATAACTTTTACTTTTACTTTCAAAAGTTAAAACAACACTACTTAAAAATAATGATTTGGAAATCAATGTTGTGTTAAATTCGATATATAATATTAAAAAGTGAGCTCTTTTAAGAAACTGTAAATTTCAAAATATAATAATTAATAATTTGTTCAAAAACTTTAACACAATTAATTAATGGCTTCATGAAACTTTAATGTTTTAAATTAAATTTTTAGAAGTATTTAGAACAATTATATTTATAATTTTATTTTTTGAAAATTAATTTAAGTTTCAAAATTTTTTTATAAAACAAATAATAAACAATAACTAATATAAATTTATTCAATTTAATTTGATTTTAAATTGCTAATAACTAGAAACTACAATAGTTGTAATAAATAATGATGATGATAACAAAGGTTATAAATTAAATAAAATTAAACCTAGATATTAACCCAACTATATTAAACAAAACATTTTTGTTATAAAAGTTATTATTTTTAAAAGTTTATTACTGTTTTATAAATATTTTTAATTTTCGTTTGAAAAGCTTTATTCCTTATCAAAACAGGATTTTCATTATGTCAATTTTAATCGCTTTTAAACAAGGTTTAAACTTATATTTAATCTGTTTTGATAAAATTTTTTCATAACAAATTAACGCCGAAATCATAAATTTTATATAGTCTTCAAAGTCAAAATTATAGATTTAATATGTGTTTGTGAATTATTTCCTTTATTTTTATACCAGACTTTATATTATATATATTTCAGTTATTATTTAAAAGTAAACAAATTACATTATTAGAGGCAGATGCTTTCAAATATTTTTTAAAAAATGAATTTTTTCTTTTTGGAAGAATTTTTTTTAATTTTCACAATGAATAAGACTTTTTAACTAATTAAAAACAAAGTTGAAATAAATTTTTTTAAGATTATTTAAGGTTATATTTTACTATTATATGTTATTTAAAATCCCTTTATTAATAGATATTAACTGAAAAACTCCATTAATGAATAAAGAGATTCGTAAAATCTATTAATAAACATAAAATTTTACGGACGAACAGCGAAAACATGGACAGACGCGTTAATAAATATTTTGCCATAATGGTTTATAATATGCCTCAATTAATTAGTATATCAATGTTTTTCACTTTTAAATCAATGAATTGTATATTTATAACCCTAATGTAAATATAGGACAATCATATACCCAACAATATCTTTAATGGATGGCAATATTTTTCAAATTAATTTTTCTTTGTAATCGCATGTTTAGTTTTGCAAGAAGAATTTCCTTTTTTTTATCAAAATTTAATTCATTATTAAACAAATATCATCAAACTTTAACCCATATTTGCATTTTTAACTAATTTTTAGTCTTGTTTATCGTAAATTAATATTTATCATATTTAATCCCATTTTACTCGATTCTTAAATTTTTAAGCTAATTTTGTCATATTTTGTCAAAAATAAACAATTTTATTTTCAATTTAAACTTAAATTTTATCAATTATTATTCAGTATTAGAAGTCCTTTAAAAATATAAAAACTGTTACATGGTCTAACTGAAGGACATTTAGACAACCCAAATCCAAAATCTCCTATAAATACAAAATAATTTTAACTTCTTAAATCTCCTATATGTAATTTAAGTTAGTTTTGGCGAAATAAGAAGCTTTTTGAATTTTAACAGCTGAAAAACTTTCCTAAAGTTGAACATGTATATTAGATATCAAAAAGAAATTCAATGTAAATTTGAAAACAAAATGTGCTGCTTAATTTTTTTTAATATTTTGAATGCAATATTATTTAGCTTTAAAACTAACTATTTTAAATATATTTTGAATTTAATTTTTGTTTAAGTTTAATTTTTAAAATTTAAAATAATTTTATTTTTAACGTTTTTATTTTGTTTGTTCTTTATCTAACCTTTTTTAGAAATTTTTTTTTATTATTTCAAAAGGACTATTGTACTAATAACATTCATTTCTTCTAATATACAAGTGATGCTTTAAGTGATGTATAACTTAAGCTTTACCTTTAAAATTTTAATAGATTCCTCTAATTATAAGCTTTTCGAAGATTAATGAATTGTAAACTGTTCTAAATGATTCATAACTGGATTGATTTCAAACCAATTGGAACTGTTAGCAATATTTATTTCATAGGAAAAATTATAATTAGAGTAATCGATTAATATGATTCTTTAGATAATCACTGGTATTATTATAAAATAACAAATTGTTGTAAATAAAGATAATAGAGTAAATCATTACGTTGTTTTTGTAGTGAAAGTGCAACTTATGTCTTGCACTTTATGCATCATTAAAATATTAAATGGAATGCATGGTAGTAGATTATGAATGCTTAGTGAAATAATTATAATCCTTCAATTACCTTTTGGAGAGTAAACATGTGTATTTGAATTGAATTTTATTTGATAAATTTACTCTTATAATTGTTCGCAGAATTATTAAATATATTTACCGGTGAAATTTATAACCGTATTAAAATGGTTTAATTAGAGAGATCTTATAGAATAAGACTGAAAATCAAATATATTTATCAATTCTTTATTAATTATTATTTAATGAAGCTATTGCTATGAAATAATACAATATAATTAGAAACATAAGCGATACGGTAATTATATGTGACTTTATAGTCAAATTAAAAAATTGTTATTATCATAAAAAAAATTGCTATTATAATAAATAAATTTTCAAAGCAAAATACCAACATAAAAATTAACAATTAATAAAACCAAATTTAAAATAATAAACGCAAAGAAACTAAAAGAATTCACTTTCATAATCGTATTATTATTATAAAAACGACTTAAAACTGTATATTTTCTTTTATATATGATTAACATTACTTAAAAAATAATTTAAATAATAAAGTGTGGTTTACGCTATTTGTTTATATTTTTGCATAAACTAATTAAAAATATTTTTAAATTTAAAATTGAGAAAAGAACAATTGGAAAATGACATAAAATCTGCAGCCAACTAGCCTATTAATACAGCCAATTAGCAAGAAAATATATTTTAAAAATTAATGTATAGAGTAGCATTAAAAAATCATTTTTGTTTATTCGTTAACGTTATTGGTGAAGGAAAGTCACGCTATTTTAAATTTGTGTATGAAATTTATTGTTTATCTTTTATCTATTTTATTTTTTGAATTTGGTTATTAAATATTTATGCATATATTTAAGTGTTTTAAAGAAATAATTAATAAAGTTCATATAGATTAAGTTTTTATTCAATTTTATTATAATTTTAACACTTCAGTGGAATAATGGGATAAAAATCGCCCCAAACACACTTTGCGCGCTCATAATTTTTTTAATACAAATGGGGTATTTATGTGATTTTAGGTATTCCTCTATTAACATATCCATAATATATAAGTAATTTTTCATTACATTATCTCTAAAGGAAAAATTTTTCTAAGCGATTGACTAACATAGGGTAAATTTGATACTCCATTGTACCTTAAGAGGATGGCAACGCTTTTTGATGCTATTTCCTCCTTTTAGTTAGCGTTTACTGCATAACAATTAGTGTATATGCATAGATGTGCAGTTTATAAAACGTGATGCGCAAAGCACTGTTTGAAGGCAGTAAAGCGTTTTTATCCCATTGTACCCGTTGTGTTATTTTTTTCGATGTTCCACTGAAGTGTAAACCAATAGCTCGTGTCATATGTATAATTAAAATATTAGTACTAAAAATAAGTTTGAATATCTGTGGAAATGGACACAGATTTATGTCTACATTTCCATCGTTCATCAACTTTTGTACATAATTTACATCATCATAATCGCTCAAGAATTTTGTATTATTTTTTATAGATATTCTAATTGAAAACAAGTTTTATATTTAGATATTAATGAAAATATACGTTAATCAATCGTATAATACTGTATATGATTTACCGATATCTATGCTTAAGAGATAGTTCTGCAATCAATTTAATAAAAAGGCCACATAAATAGTTATGCTTACGATATATAAATGGAATGAAACTTAAACCATAAGGAATGTAAATTTGAAGTATATTTTCTCCATATATTGACATATTTTGAAAAATCGTTTTTATTTTATTTTCTTCAAATTTATAGCAATTAATATTCATATCAATTAAAACTGATAACTTATACTTTATGTAATAAACACCTAAAACAAATAAAAGTATTTCTTCTATGAATTATTTTTATTGTAATAAACATTATTAAATATATTTGATTGAATACATAGATCTTATGACTCCATTAAACAAATAAATTTCGTAATCTAATAGTGATCATACACTTTTGACACTTTTGACAATGGATTGATACTGTAATCCAATTCAAACATTAATTTTTTGAATAAGATTTAGAAATAAATAATTCTATTTAAATAAAGATTGATTTTTCTAATGTTTAGGTTTTTGCATTTAGAATTAATTTATAATTTTCTTCATTTCTTCCCATCACTATTATTTAAATATGTATACAATATTTTTACATAAATGTATGTTATTTGTTAACAATATTTTCATTATATGTGCATTATATTAAATCATTAAGTTTGGGTCCTAATTTTCAGGTTTATTCCTGAATGAAAAAAATTAATTAACTAAAATAATATATTTTGCAGCAAACAGTGATAAATTATGCTAACATAATGATACAAAATAGCGTTGAATCACATCTTTCAAATTACTTATAATATACAAATTAGAACAAAACAAAAAATACGAAAATATAAATGACAGATTTCATTATAATAAGCAAATGTGATTAAAGATATTTATTAATACTTGTATTTTTAAAGTAACTAGAGTTTTAGCACAATTTCGTCGTGAGAAAATGATATGAAGTGATAAAAACAAACACTAACCCTACCTAAACCTACCACACCTTTTCCCAACATAAGCAACAACCGCTACAATACCCCAATCTATCCAATACGAAATCACATAATCATTAAAGTCGTTCCATCCGACCCGATCCATCCTAAGCCGAGATACAACTAAATAACCGAACCCAGCCAACCAGTCCCGCCCCAAATGACACAAAATACTTTCACCGAGCCAAATAAACCAACACCACATAACCCGAGCCGCCCCACACGACCCAACCGAATCAAAACCCTATCCCACTTTAAATTAACCAATCCTTTCGATATCTTAACTTTAGTTGAGGTTTTCCTAAATTTAAACCAAAGTATGGTGCGCTACCCCTTCCCAAAGAACCTTCGTAACTGCAATTTAGGGTCACATACACTACAGTAAGTCATTAGAAGAAATAATTCTTTTAAAATAGTTTTTTTATCTGACTTTTCAGATATATGGATTTGACCCTGTCCGTCCGTCCGTCCGTGTGTGCACTCTATATTAATTTAGGGATTTTCGTTTCTTTATGTTAATTAAGGGATTTTATTAAAAAAAGACTCCTATCTTCAAAAAATATTTTCAAAAAAGACTCCTATATTCTAAAAATAATTGTTGAAAAGACTCCTATCTTCAAAAAATCATTGTTTAAACGAAAAAAATTCATTGTTGAAAAGCAGAATATTCTGAAAAATAATTAAAAAATTGTATACAATTAAAAATATTGTGGCATATGCCGTTATTTTATGAAGAAATATCTGTAAACACTTACAAAAAACAGAATAAAAACCGATTAAACTGCGGCATATTCCGTTAAATTGTGGCATATGCCGTTATTTTATGAAGAAATATCTGTAAACACTGACAAAAAATAGAATAAAAACCGATTAAACTGCGGCATATTCCGTTATAATTAAATTTTTATAACGATTAATTTAAATTGAAATGAATAAGAATGAAAAATTCAACAATTTAGAGTGGTATATTCCGATTTAAATAAACAACTATATTACTTACAAAATAACGAAACAATTGTAACTTAATACTATATTAATTTAAAAGTACTGCATATTACGTGTTAATTAAGTTTTTAGAGTTATTGATTTAAATTATAAAGAATAATAATGTAATATTCCGAATTTCTGTGTGGCATATGCCGCTTTAAATAATTAACTATATTACTTACAAAACATTAAATTATATTGATTTAATATAAATTAACAAAACATAACAAAAATAATGGAAGCGAGCGATAGAAAAGAGCGAGCGACCAAAAACTATATAAACTTAAAAATGAAAAGTCAAATATTAAGACCGTTTCGATTTTGTTTTAAAATTAAATTTCATTTAATTATGCGCACATTTTATTTATGTCGTCTTTGATCAGTAAACTAGTTATCATATTTAGAACTAACGGATAATTAAATTAATAAAAATAAACAAATCATTTATCAATAGATAAATATGTATGACATGTATGTTGTTCTGTTGATTCAATGATGCATTCATATCTCAAATCATTATCAGTGCTATAGTTTTCATTAATTTCGTCGTAATAATTGTATTCGTCATTATTATTGATAGTATCGTCATAGACATAAATATTATCCATTTGTTGATCAATTTGTTTCTTACGTTTTCGTTTATATGAATATAAAGCCAAAGCATATATTAAAGCACATAATGTGCAAAATAATAATACGGATAATATAATGATAATCAATGAAAATGATGATTGCTTTGCTTTTTGTAAGCCTATATATTATTGTTTAAGATATTACTTATAAACTAATAATATGTTTATTATTTTTATTACGATTCACATACGTATACATTTTGGTTGAATGCTATTCCACGAACCATTTTCTAAACATAATCGATGTCTATTACCGAATAATATTGCAGATCCATTACAAGAATAAGTTGCTGTGGAGTTAACAACAGCAATACTTTTGTTATTAAATATTTCTATATTCTGATAGTTTACTTCAAGCATCGAGTCATCAGTAATATTATCAGTTAAACACGTTATATTTGGCAAACATAGTGGCGCTTCATTTGTCCAACTTTTCTCATTGATAAAAATACATGTAGTATTTCGTTGACCGATTAGATTATAATTTTGATCGCAATCGTATCGTAAAGTTTGTGATAAAATATTCTGACTTGATATCAATTTCCCATGTAATGGTACATCCGGTTTGCCACAATCTAATGGAATCGATATCATATCAAACGCGCAAAATCTTATATCACCAGCAAAATGTATTCCATTAAGTAAAAGCGTAGCGTTCATATATACGTTTTCACGTTTAAGACATACAAGTTTAAATATGAATCGACTAAAGAAATGCTTTATCGCGAATTTCACACTTGTTATTACTAATCGCGAATTTGGTATCATATACTGTTTGAATTCAATAAAATCTAAGTATCTTCCGGTCCATAACCTAAACTTTATCGTATTGTTTAGTTTATTAAACTGAACGATAGGCCATCCTATATATAACAGTTCAAAGAAATCACTAACGCATACATTCCAATGATTAGTATCAAAAATCCAAGTTTGGTTATCGCTTAAACTCATATATGTTTCACTGCATCGGTCGATGTAAGCGTTAAGATCATTAGCATTATATCTACTCATATAAAACGTTTGCACATCATTATACCATTTATTTGAATGTTTGATAACATTCATGGATTCATTCAAAATATTATACGTTTCATTTCGATGTGATGCTATTAAGACTAAAAACACAATTATAAATATTGCTCATTAATATAGAACTATTTTTATATCCTTTATAATACTTATCACCAGAGATCGTAAAATGGGAACAATATTTCGAACATTTCGGGGACACAATTGGGGACACGTATTTGATAAAAATGGGAACAAGAATGAGGACATTTAAATCTGTTAAAATATTCAATTTATGTTTTGGACTATAAAAATGTTTTTTTTAATAAAAACTTGAACTTAAGTTTTAAATAAATTCTGTGGTTTATATCAAAAAATTGTAGTCATACTTTAACTTTTGTGTATTTTTTATATGATTTACAAATGAAAACTTTTTAAAAAATTATATTTTGAATTAGATTTATGAAAATAATAAATTATTTTTCTTATTTTTATATTAAATTATAGAAAAATAAGTAAAAAGGGGACAATTCATAAATTTTGCCAACTATTGTGATATGTCCTCTAAATATGAACAATTTAGTAATTTTGGGACTTTGAGGACAAATGGGCATATTGTCCCTATTTTCCGATCTCTGCTTATCACTACAAACCACATTTCGGTATATATCCAGTCCACGAACCATTTATGCATTTTCTTGTATTATCGCCATATATAAAAAAAAGCTTTTTCGCAATTATATGTCACTACAAATAATTCCGGATACCGTGTACTCAAATATGGATAAAACTTTGAATCATCTCCTTTTCCCGGTTGACCACAATCAGCAAATACGCTATTACTTTCATAAATAAATAAAATAATTAAAAATTTAATTTGCATTTATTATCGAAATATTTGTTTTAAATTCAATTATGTTTTTTATCAATAGAATTATTATATAGACGTTTATAAAGATGAATTTAATATTTTTGGTTTTTTTGCTTTTATGCTCATTTGACTTGCTTTAACTTTTTGTTTAATATAAATAACATCTATTTTTCGATAGAAAATAGTTATATTTAACATTTACTTTTATTTAAAAGGTTATACACAAATTTGTAATTTCCAGGAAACTGATTATTTAAAAGGATAACAAGATTAATAATGTTGCAACGTAAGCAACAGATGTGCTAGTAATCTGCTAATTATATATGTGTTATGAAAAATTTAATACAGAAATGCGATAAGAATTTGAGAGAGGAAGCACGTTAGACATGATATTAAGAAGTTTTCAACTTCATTTAGCACAGTATATAATTCCGTTTAATCCCAAGACATTCGCTGATCTTCAGAAGAGAGCTAATTTAGTTGAGCGTGGTTTATAGTCTACGCAAGAGGGTGCTAACGATGATAGTGTTATGTCGTTAACTTCTACAATCAATAAAATCTCAATTGGTAATAATGTTGGGTCAACGTCGTCGAAACCACGTATGGACAAAAGTTATGAAAAACCTTATTGTTTACTGCTTTGAACATCCAAATTGAAATAAAAGATTATTGACCAATAATATGAAACAAAGCTATTTAAATTAGAAAACAAAAGCTTATATGATTGCTAGAGGTGGGATATTTTGTTAAATCCAAAATCTTCTTGTAACAACAAAATTTATCAAAAAGTCGTTTTAACAACAAAATATTTACATATTGCATTTTAATATCAAATTTAAAGAATAAACTAAGAAAATTTTAAATTTTGACATAATTACAAAATTGTTGGTTCAAGTGTTAACATTTTCTATCTAAACTTATGAGTTTTGGTACCCCTTAAAATTTATGAGCCAAAAATTATTAACAGTAGAAAAAAGTTCTTCATTGTATAAATTTCTATTAAATTCAAATAAATGAATCATTAACTAAAAAACTTTTTATATGAAGAATGCTTATAAAATAACTTATTTTGTTTCAACAAAAAACAGAATTTTTTGTAACAATATAGCAACAAAAAATCCTAAATCGTTGTAACAAATTTTCACACATCAAATGATTGCCATACGAACTTACATTTGTATGATCCAAAAGCAATAGTCAATTGTATTCTTTTGGTCATCAAATGTTATACAGATTTCGTAAAGAAGATCAGATTAAATAATTTTTACTTTGTTCATTATCTCTTGCATTTTATCCAATAAATCAATGTAGCTGATGTATTTAAGTATCAAAATGTTATATTAAACAAAATTGATGCATTAACTGAGAGCTGAATTTCTATTGGGTTTATTTATAATTATATTAAAGTAGTCTATAAATCAAAAGCGTGTAATTTATCAAAAAACTTAATCAATATAAAGAACAAGTAAAATCCCTTAATAATTATAAAGAATGCAAACAACAAGGCCGACAGACATATTCAAATCCCTAATCTGGACTTATTTTGTATGAAGTCAGCTAAATTTTTTTGATTTTTTAAAAATGTAAAATTTTAATATTTCAATTAATATTTAAACCTATATCGAAGTTTAATAAAGAGCTCTACTATTAATTGGAATAAGACTCAACATATTCTTTTACGATTGCTATATTTATTTCTTTAATTTATAACAATTTGTATTCAATTCTCTTATATACGTATAAAAACAACGAAATGATAACTAAATCTACTTTATGAACTAATATTTTATAAAAGACTAATTTAATTAAATCGATTGAAATAAATTATATCGCACTAAAGAGATTAATTTTGTTTATTTTAGTTGTGATTTCACAATTCAAACATTAATTTGTTTGTGTTTGTTTATCAGTTTTAAATTTAAACATTTAAAATTAATATAACTCTTTTTCAATATAAAAAATATATTATCAGACATTTCTGTCGCTGTCGTCAGTTTTTTAATTAATGCTTACTTGTATTTTACTAACCCAATACAACCAATTAGCCTATACACTTCAAAAATAATTAAAGAATATATTCAAAATTTTAATTTTACTA
>JAQGAW010004742.1:0-10523 GCA_034698025.1 Phthiracarus crinitus | reverse complement strand
TTGCTGTGCAAAGCAATGCAAATCAATTACAATACATTTCATTAATATTACGAATATCAATGTTTGTCATATTTTCAATGAGAATAAGAAACTTATAATATTTTTCATATATCAATCATTTGTTTGATTAATAAATACTTCAATCTATTAATTACTTTTTTTGGTTATCATTGTTTAAAAAAGAAAATCTTGTTTGAAATACAAAATATTTTACTTCAAATTCAAATTTTATTTATATAAACGACATCTTATACAGTATAACATTTTTATAGTCAAACGAAATAGAAATCCAAACTTAAGTTTCGTTTAAAATCAATTTAAGTGAAAATAAAGTGAGCTAAAAATTCGTAAAAAAGTTCAGAAAAGTTTTCTAAGCTTGAATTAAACGATAAATAATAGATGTCAGTTCTGTCAGAATAATAGACAAATACTTAAACGGATGCAAATTAAATAATTATTGTTTTACTAATTCTAACATTTAAATTTCTATGTCGACAACTAATCATTTATTATATGTTTAATTTATTATATGTTTTTGTTAAAATCAATCTTTTATGAATAAATATTGAATTTTTAGCTCAGTTTGTAAAAATATCCATTGGATTTGACATTACTGTCCAATTATAGATTTGACATTACTGTACTCTTTATATTTATTAATAAATTCTAATAATACCCAAAAATTCTTAACAATGGAGTAAAATTACATAAATTTACCAAAAGAGTTTTAAATGGCTTTAGAATAGCTAATAAACATGTATAAAATAGCTGGAAAATTGAACTTAAATTGATTGAGTCAGAAATGGTCAAAAATGGACATAAATTTCGAAAAAGATTGAGTAAATTAAAATTGATAGGAATTTTCTAAAGTGTCGTTAGAATTCTATTAAGCTATAGATTTTTAAAAATAATTGCTGCTTTAATTGTATTATTTGATAATAATTTGGAATTTGAAAAATATGAAAACTCCTCTTTGATTGATTTGTACTTATTATTAATCGTAAAAATTATGTTAATTCCGGTATTGATCGAAAACTTAATTTATGCTTTACAAACCATTTGTTAATTCTTTTTTTACCCGATTATTTACGACATTCTCTTCTAAAACATGTAAAAATTAAATTCTATAATTCTTTTCCATTTTTAAATTTAATAAAAACTCACAGTTTTCATAGTTCTTTGTTTTAGGAAACAAAACATTATTTGAACACCATTTTTAGTATTTTCATTGTTAGATATCACTTCATTATTTAATGCATAAAAATTCCATTTATTAGTTGATTTCTCCATTACTATGTTTTATCTAAAAGTTATATCAAAACGCTTTCTTAAGCTATAGAAAATTCGTTACTTATGATCATTTTTAATGCGTATTCAATAATTCTAATGTCACTAGTTTTTTATTACTCAAAATTCTATTAAGAAATTTATAAAAATTAAGACATCATAGGCCAAAGACAAACCAATATACTGAAGCCTAAGCCTGAAGCCTTTCTCTAGATCTAACCTATTAGCTTATAGCGTAGGCTTAGGCTGAGTCTAAATTCTCACCTCAAAGCTTATCACCATAGAGCGGATTATTAGGGTCAAAATTTTGAATATTAGGGTAGGGTAATAGGGCATAAAAATATATAAATTAGGGTCAAAATTAGGGTATCAAAATTAGATATAAACAGTAATTCTAATATATTTTAAAATTTTTATTGCAACACACGGAAAGAAATATAAAGTATTATCTTAATAAAACAGTATTAAAACGTAATTCCTAAAAGTTCGAAACTTGGAGTCAAAAATTAGGGTGATTTATGGTGTTAATTTGAAAATTAGAGCTAATTAGGGTTCTGAAGCAAAAAAGTGTAACTTAAGTGATACCACTAAAAATTAGTTCTATAAATTTAATTAATGCTTGCACTATTGAAATGAGAATTTTTAACTTTAATTTTTCCATAAATATTTAATTTATCTGTTTTTATTAACAAAGAATAAGAAATTGAGTGTTTAATTCAAAATATTGATTCATTTATGGTGTTAAATTGGAAATTAGGGTAAATTAGGGTTCATGTGCAAAAAAAGGGTAAATTAGGGTAATTTAGGGCATACCCTAAAAATCCGCTCTATGCTTATCACCTGTTTCAAGCTGTCAGCCTAAAGTCTACAGAATAGGCTTTGGAATAGACATGTAAATCATAAGAATTTTCAGAACCCGACCCGAACCCGACATGATTGTATCCGAACCCGACATCCGAAATCATTTTTCTAGTTTATAATGCAAATTTTAACAAATTTTAAAATATTTATTACTAAAAACTTGATAAATTAAAATTTTAAGTAGTAATTCAACTTGCAATTATCTTTTAGTTTATAAATTAATTTTTTTTGAAAATTGAATGTCTTTTATAAATCTTTCAAGAAAAGTCGGGTTAGCTCTAAAAATTTTAAAACCCGACCCGAACCCAACAGATTGGAACCCGACCCGACCCAAACCCGACATTTCGGGTACCCGATTACAAGTCTACTTTGGAATACATATCGTGGTACAAAGCTAGACGTTATGACGACTAATACTCATACGTTAGACGTTGCTGATACAGATAATAACGTTACTCAACCTTTAATATTCAATGCAATAAATGAGCGAATGGCGACACAACTGGCGTCTGTCTGGTGAGCTTAATGCCAGAATAAATGGGGCACAGGACTGGGCACAGGACTTAAAAGCATTAAATGACCCTCGAGTTATGGTTTGGTGTGCCGTTTGGGGAACAAGCATCATAGAACCATACTTTTTTGAAGATACGGTAAATGGCAAGACATATTTGAAAATGCTGAAAGAATATTTATGTCCAAAGTTACGCTATTGTCGCGGGATTAATGAAGTTTGGTTCCAACAAGACGGTGCTCCAGCTCATTTCGCTAAAGATGTGAAAATTTTCCGCAATTGATAGGTCGAGGTGGGACTCAAGAGTGTCCTCCAAGATCACCCGATTTGTCACCACTAGATTTTTTTCTTTGGGGTACAATTAAGGATAGGGTTTACAAATCACGCATTGAAACTTTGGCACAATTAAAACAAAAAAAATTGAGCATGAAATTAATATTTTAAATGATAATAATGAGATGTTAATTAATGTTTTAGATCATTGGGAAATGCGTTTAAAACATTGTCAAACTAATGAAGGAAAACAATTTGAAAAATATATTTAAGATACCCTTTCTAAACTTAATTGAAAATTTTTGAAATTTGTTATAAAAAAACATTAAATTTGAATTAAAATGTATCAAAAAGTTAAAAATAATGTTTAAATATAAAAGAATAACTCACAAAAATATTCTCAGTTCATTCGCATTTAACATAAAAAATTTCTTCAATAGTTTTATATAATTTGGTTTTATTGTATTTCAATAAACTCAATGTACTGCTATTGGTTTATGTATTTTAAATGTGTCCGTGTCTATGCCCTACCCTGTATATGAAATGTCATATCAATCGTTTGGTTGTTAAAGCGAAACTGACCGCAGATTAATACACAAATTAAAATAATACATTAATATGTACAAAACTACAGAATGCTTAGGATTATAAAATGTGATTAAATACTAGTGATCACATGTCAATTCTAAAAAGATGTGTGACTCATCAGTCACTACATTCTAGTGTTGTTTCGCTTTTTGAAAGTTAAAAGCAAAAGCGAAATTTTTTTGACTTTTACTTTCGCTTAAGCAAAAGTGAAATACAATTGTAACAAAAAATATAAACAAAAGCGAAAGTGAGCTAAATTAAAAAAAAGATATGAAAGCAAAAGCTAAAGTAAGCTAAATCTAAATAAAAATAAAAAGCAAATGTTAAATACAATTGAAATTAA
Organism: Phthiracarus crinitus; assembly: GCA_034698025.1. Taxonomy (NCBI): domain Eukaryota; kingdom Metazoa; phylum Arthropoda; class Arachnida; order Sarcoptiformes; family Phthiracaridae; genus Phthiracarus; species Phthiracarus crinitus. Next base: position 6,660 of record JAQGAW010004742.1, on the reverse strand, counting down.
AATTGTGAATGCAAAAGGAAATAATAAATAAATTTTCCTTTTCTTTGCGAAATAAAAAAGCAAAAGTAAAATTAAATTTTAACTAAAACTTTCATTTCAATCAAAAGCGAAATACAATTGAAATGTAATTTTTAAACAATAGCAAAAGTGAAATAAAGCACATTGAATATAATTTTCGGAAGAACAAGTGAAAGTCAATTGAAATTAAAATTGTGTTTGAAAGCGAAATTGAAAGTAAGAGAAATTTAAAAAAATTTGAAAAGCAAAAGCGAAAGTCAGTTTAAATCAAATATATAAAATTTAACAACACTACTACATTCTATTGAATGACATGCAAAATCGAAATCAGTGAAAAAAGTTTGCTATTAATCATAAAATTTTCAAGTTTTAAATCTGTATTTACTATTTGTTTTTTATAGCAGTAGTTTAATCCATTTGTTATACAGTATCACACTTTTTATCTTGTGTTTCAAATTCATTGCTATTTTCCGTTTGAAATCTTTAATATTTATTTTTTATATAATCCATAAAAATTTAAGTTGAATTTTCCAATATATAAATATTATAAAAGCGACAAAGATTCTAGTTTCATATAGCTTTTAGGAATTACTTTTAATACCTAGCGGTTTTGAGCGGTATATTAAAAAATGTTTTCAATGCAAAATAATTAGTTCATAATAATAAAATTTTAACGAATAAATAATGTTCACTCTTGATATAATTATCGACAAAAATTAAAATATTTAAGTAGTTTTAAAAAAAATTTGTCGTATTTTATGAAATACAAATTGTTTATGAATATATTTAATTAATTTTTGTTCATTTATAAAAATAAATTACGTCCAAAAATTTAAAACTACTTTTAAAATGAAAATTTTTACTTTACTTATGTCAAGAATATTAAGTGTGAACATTATTTATATACTACTACTTACATTTTATTTACATACTATTATGTCTAGATTAAGTTTTTCATAAATATAAAATTTTCCCTTGAGATTTTTGAAAATATTTTAGCTGAATTTATTGAAGAGAAGTGCAGCTTATTGATTTGAGCGTCCGTTTGTCTGTCTTTTGTCGTATATTTTATAAGGATTGTTACATATTCTTTATATTAATTAAAGGATTTTATATTATCGCCAGCAATGAGTTAATGACTAGAATGATTGATCCATAATTGTGCATTAATCTAATTGAAAGTCAGCTTTCAGTGAATGTGTGGTTTTTGTTTTCTATAATTATCTTCTTTTAATGAGCTACAAAATTAACCCCGGTTTATAGAAGCCACTTCTCCAAAAATGAGTATTAAATAAATTTTAAAGTTTCAAAATAAAAAATTGTCAATAAATTTTTCTAATTCCTAATATATAATTCCTTAATCTTAAACAGTTCAAAAGAAAAAAATGTTTTGTTAAAATCACGTTTTGCCTCTTGATAAGAGTTTTCAAAAAACTTTTTGAGTCATTATGCTTAGAAAAATGTGCTTTATTTTGAAAAAATTCACCATCAAAATCCATTAATTTGGACGGTATCTTATTTAAGTTACTCCTATCTCTTTATTTGTAATTGAATAATAACAATTAAGTTTTAATAATAATAAAGTTCTAATACATAATTAATGTGGCAATTTTTAAATTATAAATCTTTGATAATCATTGAAAATTAATTATGAATAAAAAAGTAAAGATTATCGGATCGGGTCGATACAACTCCGTTGGGTTCGGGAAAGGCTTTCGATTTACAAGTCAAATAAGTATGTTTAAAGTTTAGCTGTTATAAAAAGTTACTAATATTTTACTATTATTTAAAATTTTCCCTAAAAGTATACAAAATGTTTGATTTATATAAATTAAATAAATTTTTAGATAATATTAATTGCAACGCATTACTTAAAAATACTTTAACTTTTTATTATCTTTTATCTTTAGGTGTAACTTAAAGTAATTTATAAGATTGGGGTATTATCGCAAGGAATTTTTATGGTAACTTTTAAAGTTGTTAATAGTCTGTCTTGTTATCTCCTAAACTTAAATCATATGTGTAATCAAACCACTTCAACCCCAATTAATCAATAGTTTAGATTTTAATAAAGAATCTATAGAATAATAGGTACTTATTTTTAATTTAAAATCCATAAATATGTTAAGAAACTTTGGGGTTATAATCTAAGTTTAACATTAAAAGATGATTAAACCAATTCTTAAACAAAAGCATACGAATCTTTAATAATTTCTATCGTTTTATTAGTTTGTCACGTAAATTAAAAGTGTGGTGACATAATGACATCGTAATATACTACGAGTTTTTATCTTTTATTGCATTTCCTTTATGATTGCATTTTGTTATTGTTTTTTCATAAGAAGGTAGGCATTGAAAGTTTTTAAATATATTATTGTATCAATTAAATCAACGAATAAGTCAAACTTGATTGCGTTAAAATTTAATATTACTTGTTATTTGATTGTTAATGTATTAAATCAACATTAAAAATACAATAACTGTTTAATTACGGACAGTCAAAACACATTAAAAAGATTTATTAAAATAAAGTAAGTTTATTGAGCAGATAACAAATTTCATAATTTAATAAAATTATATATAACCGTTGATAAACTGCTTATACTAAAGATAAGCAATACTTTATGCAGTGTTTGTTTTATCTCTTAAAATTTACATGTAGTTGACATTAAATTTCAATATTTCAAAAACAGAGCAATAATTGGTGCAACTCTTTACGTAATTGTTAAAAATGAGACGAAATTACACAACGAATATGCAATCGATGATTGCTTATCGTTTCAAAAATACGCAACTTTTCTTTCTTAGTTTTATAGACTCAGTTCAGTATGAAAATAAAACATCTTATGAGTCCTTCAATTATTAACGGCTCTGATAACTTTTTTCTACTGACTTACTTCGATACATACAGTGTTACTCAAGTATTTAATGCTATTCTATTTGTAAAATTAATTATAATGTATGCTTTTCTATTTATATTGTGATAAACATATTTAAATGCTATTAAAAATTTGTTTAAATTTGTTTTATTTTGTTTATTTGAATATGAGTGTATCATAAAAACACAACAAAGAGTTAAACAGTTTTGTAACTTTTGTAACATAATTCAAAATAATGTTTATAAAAAGCTTCATAGCATGCGCTCAAATGCATTCTAGCAGTTGGTTATAGATAACGAATTCTTTGAAAAACGCCTGTTACGCAAAGGAATAGCGTTATTATTTTTATTTATGTTCCCGAATAAATCCTTATCATTAGAAGTATAACAATCGTTTGGATCGGTTCGACACAATTATTCAATTAGTCAAATACACATTTTGTCCGCAATGGATCGTCAAACCTGTTTCAACAATGAGTTTCTGACTGATGCGTTAAACACAGGCGCACATCCAAATGGCCAATCTTTCGCTGATAAGCTCGTCGATATAGTTCAGGCCATCGATGGTTTCACTGATTTAAGTGTAGCGCACACACTAACAAAAGATATTAGTGTTAGCACGTCGTCGATCGCCGATATGGCATACGTTCCTCCGAATGACGTGCTAAATACTGATATTAGTAATTTATGCCAAAACCCGATCGATAATCATTTTCATTCAAGTGTTGTTGAATCAGGTATTACTCGCATGTGTTTAGCGATATTTTTAGAAAACTGTTTATTTATAGAAAAAATTTTTTTGAAAAAAGTTTTATTTGGAATTATATTTTAAAATTAATTTATGCGCATTTAGTTGTAATTTAATTATGCATAAACGAAATAATAAATACAAATTGCGTCAGTCATTTGAGTTGGGTTTTGGAAATTTTAACGGAACTTAATTTCTTGATAACAGTTTGTTTTTATTGAACTTAAAACCAATTACAGCAGATTATGCTGTAAACACAGCCAATTTGCTATAATCCTTATGGCAAACACTTATTTATTAATCGTTAAATCTATCTTCGATTCAATCACAAGAATATATCGTAATTAATAATTTAATAATTTTTAATTCAATCAGTAATAAATTTATCAATGATTTTATTTATAATTTATCGATTTTAATCTCTGTTTTCTTAATATTAATAAAATGTTTGTGATTTTCTAGAATCAATAGCCAATAACATGGAGTTAAGTGTTGATACAAATACACGTCACTCTACATCAGCTAATAATTCATACAACACTGAAAAACTTCCGCAATTTTGCGAATCTTTCGGTAATTATTCAATTGGTTATGAAGTCTCTTAATTTTAAAAATTTTTCACTGCTTATAACGCGAAATTTCCCCTTAAACCAGGTAATCGAGTATTTCCGCCAAGCTCTTCAGTGTTGGAAAGTTGTGCTGTTAGTCCAAACTCAATCCAATTTGCAACTTATGGCCGTTTTGAAGCGAACTCGGCTGCACTGACGACACGCAAGTCAGTACTTTCAAACTACGAGTTAAATGAGCCCATCAATTCAAAACAAACCCAAAGAGCTAACAGAGGTCGTCCTCATAAGGGACGTCCGCCCAATAATTTACGAAATTATCGCAACAGAAATAAAATAACTTTAGAGCAAGTTCTTAGTCGGACCGAAATGGATAATAAACAGCTAAACGATAAGATACGTGCTTTGGAAAATGAAATAATGTTTGTATTGTCACTCTTAAGACAAAGAGGAATTTTCAGTCATTGACAGATCGTTGGAAATTTTTTTAAAAAATATAATACATTTGCTGCCGAAAGTAAAATTTGTTTTATAAACAATATTTTAAATTTTTAATTTACAATTTGTCTGCAAAGCTTTTAAAGTTTTTATGATGTATTTATAAATTTTAATTTTGTTGAAATGGAAATTCACTTAAAAAATACTGTATTTTGTCAAAATCATAATACTTGACAGTTATTGGATGTTAAGAAGAAGAAAAAAAGTGCCTAAGATTTCATTCCCATTAATAAATCTTTTATGTCTCCATATTTTCAAATTCAGAACTAGTTAAACACCTGAATAAGTGTAAACTTTAAATTTTTCTATCAATAATGTCCATAAGTTTTAGTTAAACAAGTTCTCCATACTTTTGATATTTAAAACCTTTGAGTCTAATTTATTATACGTTATATTATATATTCTTGTTTTAAGAAAACATTCCATATTATGGATAATGTTTATTGCTTTTTATCAATATTCTTCAATGAAACTTATAATTTGAATAAATATTGTAATAACAAATTTTTGTATATTATTAGTTTAATGATTTACAATAAATGGGTTATATAGGTATGTATGGATTTACAGCATTATATTTACGATGAATATTAATAATAATACGATAGTCTTAGGCTGTTATATAATGTTTTATACTCAAGATGTTAGCATAACTATTATTGATAAGCAAGTAATAGTTTTATCTTAATATAAAATGAATTTTAATCTAATAAATATAAAAAGTACACAAAATTATTTTCTTATGCTACAAACTTTAAATTATTGTATGCAAATTATATTTACAGCAACAGAATATCAGTAGTGTTATCAATATTTGCATACTTCGTTGCATGATTTTACACATACATTCTTAGTTTATTATTATTGTCTATTATTAATGAAAAACAACACTGTTTTCGACAATGCATTCGACAAAAAGGAGACCATATTATAGGCAAAACTCATTTTTATTTAAAATAAACAGTATTTAGAACTGTTGTTATTTTCCAGTTTTCGACAATATCTTCATTATGGAACATAACGTTATAGCATTCATTGTATACGTGATCTTATTAAACTGATTACAACCTCTTTAGCATAGCGTACACATGGTCTTCTGATAACTCTTCTTGGAAATTGTTATCATTGATCTAAATAATGAATAATATCCTCCAAATGAATAGTTTTTAGATATTTTATGCATATATATAGCTTAAAATCAACTGATAATAAAATGTTTCCTATTTCGCCTGTTTTAGTTTAGTTGTGTCATTTTACTTCCATATCTTTTATACAGTATTTATTAATATTAAAAAATTTTATGTATTAAACACTGTTTATATATATACTGTACGGACACAAATATTCAAAATATTGAGTAATAATGTACACATTATTATGTAAGATTAAAAAAAATTAAATATGGGTCTCAGAAGAATTTTGTTGGATATTTTGGGTCGCGGAAGGAAAAAGTTTGAAAACCACTGGTATAAGGTGTAACCCATACATTTTGCCATCCGAACGGGTACTCAAGAAATTATACAAATGTTGATTCAGCTAAATATGATTATATAACAGTGTACGTGTTTGTTATCAAATGTGCTGCAAAAACCGTATGCTATTATTCATTGTCGAATTTTCTGTGTAGGCGTCATTAGATCATTTAAATCATTTAAAACTGTATACTAATTCCAATTATAAGTGATATCATATAATAATGATTATTAACTGAAAAAACAATATTTATGCCATATGTTTGCTAATTAATTATCAATTAAACAATATTAATTAATACTTAAATATATAGATTTTTAAAAAATTTAGTGAATATCGAAACACGTATCAAATCAGTTTTTTTTAATTTCGCATATTGTCAATACTGGAAAAAAGTTTTTCTGTTCAGTTCTCAAAGCACATCTCTTTAGAACATGTGCCCATTATCTTATCATTTACTACGCGTTCAAATGATGAAT
>JAQGAW010004741.1:0-10525 GCA_034698025.1 Phthiracarus crinitus | reverse complement strand
TATTCTCACATTCGCTTTTAAAATCAATATGTAAATTTCGTTTCATATCATATTTAATTAACAATATTATATTACTACTCTATTTCAACAAACTATTTTTATTCGCTATTCTTTAATCTCATTTTAAATACTACTAAAATAAAAGCAAAATTTTTTCAATTTTTCTATCGTAAGAAAAGTTTTTCATTCCCTTCTAAATTTTATGTTGGATATTCTATAGAATTATAGGAAGGATTTATATATATATACTACTTTTTTGCCAACAAAGTTTAATCTCCATTTTCAAAAGTTAAAAAGATTAAGTAACACTGCATACAATTAGAAATTTTTTGTTTAATTTGTCTGAAAAAACTCAAATTTATAATTTAGAAGTTTATTTTTTTGAACACAAACATACAAAAAATCAAAACATGTAAATTAATGTCTTCTAAAACTTAATTTTATTTTTTTAATTATATAAACATTTAATTTAATTGCAAAACATGGTTATCTATATTCTCATCCTCGCCTTCAAAAAACCTAAATAAGCAGCAATTAAATAGGAAAATAACGCGTAAACTGCATGCAAATATTGTGTATAACTATTATAACACAGATTATGTTATTATTCGAAATGAGTGAAACCACTTGTTGTACGATCAAAAAATGCTTAGAAAGTTGTCGGAATAATTGTGCAAAATATTGTACATTTGATGCGTAGATGTTGTGAATTGTTTAAGTGAAACTCCTCTCTAATCAACTCCTCCTTTCAGGAAATCCTTGTTATGGTTCGCTAAAAAGTTTTACTCACTTTATTTCGACAGTACAACAATATTCTGTAAAGTGAATGTTGTTTAGTTGGGTAACAACGTATCTACAACTACTATAACTGTCAGTTTTAACAATAAGTGTGTTGAAAGTAAAATGCATTTAAATAAGACTTAAAATAAAGTTTTGATTTTTTTAACGCATAGATTTGTTTGCATCTTTCGCTTTGTGTGAAACAACTTTGTTGGCTTTTGAGCATTGAAATCTTGTCAATTAAGTTTTATTTAAAAAGTGCATATTTAAAATCATGTATTATTTGAATCAATTGTTGCTTTTTATCAAATTTATTATTTTCTTGAGTTTGTTCTCATCAAACTTCGTTTTCATCGATTCACAAACAGGTATTTCTTGCGTTTAAAGTGTGAACAGCTTTCTTATTTTATGTTTTGTATTTATATTAAAAAAGATTGTGCTGATAAAAATTTTAAAAAATCAAAAAATCAAAAAATCTAAAAAACAACTGATACTGTGTTAACCTTATTTGTAAAACCAGAAAAAATGTAAATTGTTTTTGTTTGTTCTAAAATGATAATTTACAATTAGATAAAATATTTTCTTAATCCTTCGCGCTTAGAATATAAGCTTTGCGCTCTTATATGTATTTGCTTATTTATTCGATTTCTAATAATTCATATTAATAAATAATATGAGAACATTGATTAAGGTTAAACAATTTTCAAATTAACAATTTCTTTTAGTTTTTTTTAAATTGGTGGCATCTAATTTTTTAAAAAAATTATTTCCTACATATATGCGTTAAAGCACTTATTAGAAACTGCGAGACTGTAACCATAGATTCAATATTATATAAATTTAAATTTATTATTTTTGCAAAATTAACTTAAAAATAAAGAAAAAGATTCTACTTACAAATAAAAAAAGATTTGTAAACTATTGTTAGCAAAGATAAGCTAGTTTTAGCTTTTTGGCAAAAAATAATAAAATAACTGAAGAATATAAACATTACATTTATTAATATGTTAATTGACTCGCAAGCAAATTGATAAGATTTTTATATTTACATGCTGTAGTTTTATATTAAGATTTAATTTTATTTAATTTTTAAACCTCAAATCTTCTTAGTATTTTAATATTAAAATATAATCTTACTTTTATTATAACTTCCTCTAATTTTACAAATATACATTATATAAAATTCTTTTTAAATTTTCGGAAATACTGCAAATATGAGTCATATTTTCAAATAAGCTAAATATCTGGTCAATTCATTGTTCCAAATTTGTATAACTTAATGGAATAAATGAAACTTATTAATATTCATAGACAAGTTAATGTTCCAATCTATCATTTAAGATTTAAAAGTTTATCAATAAAATTATTCGTATAACTCACAAGTTATTAGGATATTATACGTATAGTTGAAAACGATTCGAATATCTTAAACAATTTTATTATTTTATTCACAAAAAAATAAATTTATAGACAAATAATCGAGCATTTTTATTTCTCTCAGTATTCTAAAACAAGTAAATTAACGAAAACAAACAGTTTTCAGATCCAGAAAAATGAGGTTAATCATTAACACACTTTTAATTTACAGTACAGATTATATATTCCCCAGAATGACATCAGAATATACTAAACAAAGTTAATTAAAGCGAAGTATTTTCCTTTCGCTAAGAAAGTGTTTCAAATCTAAAATTATGCATATTTATTGTAGATATATTAAACCTTTAAAAATAAAAATATTAATTTCTAAAAATAGCAATAAAAAATGATTTCAAAGCTTTAATTTAATTAATTCAATGTTTACAAATATAGGAAGAATTCGCATTTGTATTCCAAACTCAATTTATGACCAATGTCTGCGGATGTCGGATAATGTGAGTCTTTTGTATTTTACATTTATTTTATTTATATTGTTTTGCCTATTTTGACATTATTCGCGATAGCGTTAAATTAATCTCAATTCAAAAATTCACTGCGAACCCCAAAAAGAAAAGTATCAAATAAATTTAAAGATCTATAAGCAACTCCTCATTTTTGTTAACTTATAATTATAATTCAAATCTTTTCGAATTTTGATATTTTAATTTCATATAATTGATGTCATAATTTAAAATAGAATTTTCCCAAATGTTTCCGATAATAAAAAAATTAGATAAAGTGAATGATAAAAGAGAGAAAATAATTTAAGTCTTTAAAATTTTTTGAATTACTTAATAAAATAAAAATTTACAGCAAAATATGATGTTTGATAATTTTATTCAGATTTCTTGGAATGATAAGCCAATGTAATATTTATTCCAAGTTTGCGTCGATTTTTTTGACGTATAAATAGATGTTGACATTTAATCAATCGATTTAATTAGCGCTTAGTATTTTATGGCATAACAAAAAACATAGGACGTCATTCTAAGAGAATTTGCGGTAAAAATATAAAAGAAATTAATTATACATTTCGCATCTCTTTGTTAAAACCTAGCGATTAATGTATCATTTCGTTGAACGCGAATATTTAAACATTTTCTTAGATTAGTTACACATAAAACCGATCGCACCTCAAAAAATAGCTAACCTTGATATCACAATCGTAAACAACTTTTGTGTTTCCATTCAACAAGTATTCTTACAATTGTAAAAATTATTATCTCATATATTTCTAATGAATAGGTTCCCGGAACGTTCTCATGCATCAACGCTCGAGACAAGTAAAACAATAATCACTTTTCTATAATATTACATAATTCATTTTAGTATATATCCATACGTATCTAATATTTTAATTAATTTTGTTTTTCGGTAATTTTTTTAATTAAAAATAAACAGATATGAATGTATGCGTTTAATAGACAGAGATGAAGCAGATATTGTTAATTTAGACGCGGAAGACATATATTTAGCTGGAAGATTGTATGGGTTGGAGCCGTTTATTCTCGAGGAGTATAACGGACGTATGTATTCCATTATAAAAGTTTAATTATTTTTATTCATTTAAATATATATGAGTAATTAATACATTTTTTAAATAATCGAAATTATTATCTCTTATAAACTATTCGTTTACTCATTATTTAAAAATGAAATTATCATAATAGAAAAAAACTGCGACTTTGAATATGTCACTAATAATTAATACAACTCAATGCACAATATTTAAAAGTTATTTAAATTTTTTATTGTTTTGAAATCACCCAATGTTTTAGTGCTATAAGTAAAAACAAAATAATTCATGCGTGCGTATTAACTTAGTTAATTAAACAAAAATCTAAAATTCAAAAACGTTGCATTCAACTTAGAAATCATAAATGGAATTTTTTTCAATTTCATTATTAAAAGTAAGACGACTGTTGAAATGAAAAAATTCTTTTATTGCTGCTATTTCTGCAAATCGGATTTTAGTTTTCAAATTCTTGTCAAATTTTCTCAATTCTAAAGTTTCAGCCTTTAAGTCCTTTTATAAATGTTGAAAACTATTATAATATTTGGTATCTTATTTCAGTTTGGTAATGATAATCACGAGACTAATGATAATTAGTAGTATAATTAATGTTATGTTAATAATAATTAATTGCTGAAATATATTTGCATCGATTTCTTCACTAATCATTACTATCCAAAAAAGTTTGAGTTTAAAACCTATTACTAATTATATTAATTCGCTAATTTTATACTCTATTTCAAAACTTAAAAATTATAAGATTTTATCTATTTAACAGTTAAAAATTACTAAAAAATAAAATTTATTTTTAATTAGCGTGATATTTTATAAAACTATAATTATCATCTTTTTATGCAAATTATTTACAAAATCTTGAAAATAATTTTAAAGCCTACATATATTTTTTTGCAAATTACCTCATATTCAATTTATACGGTATAACGCATAGTGTTTGCCCACGCTTTGAGTACTGATGTTTGATTTGGATTCATGTTATATGTAAATACAGTACAATTGATGTTATACCGTATACTCATTTAAACTAAATTAAGTAAACAATCTGAAAAAATACAAGAACACCGCATAAATAAAAATTTATAGTGCTTTTAAAGTTTATTATGACAAACACAATGTCAAACGTTTAAAACTTATAAAATTTTGATTTTACAAAATTATATTAATGGTAAATAACTCTTTATAAGAATAATATTGTATATAATTTATTTTGGATAAATTTTTGGGTTTATATTCTTAATGTATTTTGTATTTTTTTCATCACAATGAAGATTGTTAGTCCAAATTGTAACTCAAAGTGTTAATCAATTGTTACTTAATTTTTAGCTAAACTGATTACCTAACCTTCGACACCACGTGTCTAACTAATAAACCTAGTAATATAAAAAGAATTTTAAATCAAATTTTACAACCACTTTACAACAAATAATAAAAAATGAAAAAAAACCAGTTTTTACAAAACAAACAATTTGTCACTTAACGTGAGTACAACTACAAAAAAAACTCTTCTAATCGCTGAGCTTTCAATAGTTTCACGCTTTTGTATTTATTTTAGTGACATAATTCGAACTTTACAGGAAAAATGAGAAGAATTCAGAATATTATAAAAATATGAACTTTAATCTTTAAAGTACTTAATAATGAAATTGTTTATGAATTAAAATGAATATAGATTTTGTGTTAAAATACACTTTTCGGAGTTGACCTTGTAATACGATAACAAGTTTTTTTGGGACTATATTTAAATTAAATTTTATTTTTAAAGTTATTTGCATATTTCATATTTGCGATTATAAATAAACTTATATAAAATAATCTTTGCAAATGATGTATATTATACATATATTTTTAATTAGTATTTTAATCAAACAAAATAATCAGCGAATTCTTTTAAATTAAAAATATAATATAATTCTCAGTTTAAAATGAATTTACATAAATATAATTATATTACGAAACCTAACTGACTTAATAATGTAGTTTTTATTAAATACCAAAATATTTTATTTTTATGCTTTAAAATTCTATATACATTGAATAGGATATCCATTATAAAACGTTTTTTGATATAATGAATAGGAAATGTTTAAATTTTCCATAACATTGTCGGCAGTGTTTCTGAGGATATTTGAAAAAGGTGTGGATAATACACACAAACAATTGCGATGAATTTCTTTTAAACCTTTATGTGACGTATACTATGGCTCTTAATTAATTGTTTGGCTTTCATTTTGTGGTTTGCCCTAATTCTGCATAACATTCTATTTAGTGGTTTAGAGCAGACTCTCTCGAGCAGACTCTCTATACTAGACCCGAGTCTAAGGTTTGGAGTCAGGTTAATACTTTGAATTTTGAGTTTCTTACATCTTTAAGCCTGAATCTGAGGTTTAAGGATAGTGTTAAGCCATATCCTTAAAATCTTTTTCGAGCCTGAAAATATAGAGTCCCAGAGATCCAGGTTCCGGTTTTGACACTAACTTTAATCGTAGTTCGAGGCTCAGGTTCTTAATGGGTGGTTCAGGCTTTTGGAGAAGCAAATGGAACTCAAGATTCATCGTCACTAATTCTGGCCGAATAATTATTTAAATTTAGTTTAAGCATTATATATATTTAGTATTTGTTCAAAAAATTATGTTTTATTGCTCATTTTGGAATTTTTATTCCATAGTTCATCTCACAATAGGGTAGAATAATAATAGTTTTTTGTATAATAGACTGATATATTTGCCATATATTTTCGCTAAACGCTAGCAATTAAAAAGATATAATCAGGTTTCTTCCATCTATTTTCACAATGATTTTTCCTGAAAGCATTAAACATTATTTAGAATAATGTTTTTAAAATCAGAAATATTGTGAACTCGTAAACAAGTTTAAATGTCATTATGTGAAGTTGTATTTAATTATATACCGTTTGTTAAGATTAATTTACTTTAAGAATTATACTAAATTCAGTTCAAATATATTACATAATAAATAATTGTTAAACTGATTCTATTATAACCGATTAATCTTAATCGAGTATTTATAATGCCTTGCATTAACTCAATTTATTCTTATATACTTTTGTGAATAGAAATATACAAAAACCGTTCGGGAGTATTGATTCCACGCAATAGTAACATAAACACGATATCGGATCTAAGAGGTAAAAATGTGTGTATGGAAGCGTATGGAGTGAATGCTGGATGGAATATACCGATTGGCATGTTATTGGCTACCGATACTTTGGTGCCTGACTGTCGAGGAGAGCTTCATTCTGTTGAACGATTTTTTGGGTTAAGTTGTGCCGCTGGACAATGGTCTGCAGATGCTTATGTCGATCAGGAATTAAGTAATTTATTTATTGCTTTTGCATTTTTCTCCTTATCTCTATTTCCACTTTCGATGGAGGAAATGATAGATAACCGTACAAACGCAATATAATATAAATATTAAGCTTAAAATATTCGTTTCTATAATCTTAAAAAACAAGAGGATTTTAAAATCATATATAGGAACGAATTAATATTAAAGCGTAGACTCAACAATCCCTGAACATTTTCATCAACAAAAACTTGTTTGATGTTTCACTTCAATACAGTACAGGCGAAAATATTATTAATTATTATTCGTTATTCTTGAACATCTGGTTTATCATAATAGTTTCTTATTATTATATCCTACGCTTGCCTTTTGAGTGGAGTATCATATGAAACGCAATCATTCTTAATGACAGTATCCTTGATTTGAAATGGTTTAGCTTTTATTTCTTTTATTATCCAACATTTTGACATATAATTTTAAAGAAAAATGATAGTGTCTTATCACAGAATGCTTTTTTATTATGTTTATGCTAAAAAATTTGTTATTTTGTAATGCCTGAAAAAAATGATGTACATATCACAAACTAAATTTTCTAATCCGAGTACAGCCTCGAATATAAATCAATTGAATGTTTATTCGCAACTTTGACTCCAATAAAAGCTTATTCCGAAGAATGCATATCAGCTAAATCTAAATTTTTTATTTTTAAATTCTTTTAGTTAAGATTAAATCTTTATTAATGAAAAATTTATTTTTTTTAAATTAATCTTCACGTAGAAACACGTCACCCAAATCTGTGTTCATTGTGTAAAGACTCCACAACCTGTTCGTCTAGCGATGCATATTCTGGCACAGAAGGAGCAATAAAGTGCGTTACCGAAGGACAAGGACAGGTAGCGTTCACTACATTAGAAGCCGCGGAAATCTATTTTCGTGATAATCCAGTGGATAAAGAAAATTATCAGTTTCTGTGCATCGATGGATCGCGAACACCTATCTCTCGCAGATCATGCGATTGGGCCAGAATACCTAGCAATGCATTTGTGATTGGAAAAGGAAAAGGTTAGCAAATATTTTGTTGTTTATACAAAAAAGATATAAACAGTTAAAATTTTTTGATTTAATGATAATCAATTTTTTAAATATTTCTAATGACAATGATAACATTTTTAAAAAATTTAAAAATACAACATTATTATTTATTTGGTTTTTATTCAGTAACTTGAAATTATATTTTTTATGATTTAAGTTTAAATACTTTAGATAAATATAAACATATCTGATGTAAAAATGATAATCTCAGTAAATTTAGAGAAATACGTATAAAAAATGAAACAAGAATATCGATTATAATGTCATTATCTAAAATGAATTTAATTAATGGCTAGTCGTTTGACGATTATACGGATGTTTTTTTAAATTAAAACTTAGTTATGGAATAATACCCACAAACATATATTTGAAAAATTACTCTTATCCTCTATATATCATTTAATTGCTTTAAAATTTGCAATCAAAACAGTGGCACTTCATTACCTGGACTTATTCCGATTCCGAGAACTTTCAAATTTTTTAAATAAGAAATTTGAATAATATTAAAAAATAAAAATTTATATTAAATGAGTCAGAATACTTTTATTGACGTGAATCAGCGCTATAAAAATGTATTCCGGACTAAACAAAGTTAAACTAAGTTTGTATAAGTTTTCATAATTAGATGATTTCCCCTCTAATTAAAGAATAATTACTATCATTTCAATGGTTATAAGCAATTTGTTGAATGATTATTACTCAAATAAAAATTACAAAAATGAAAAATGCAAAAAAATAAATAAAAATAGTAGTTATATAGTTTGTAATTTTTTTCTTTGGAAATAATCTATTATTACTTAACGGCTATTATCATATTATATATCAATATATTGTTAGAACGCCAAAAAGATTACTACTTGCGATTTCTGCAGCAAATATTCTTCCGTTTTTCACGATTGCGTCCTTCGTGGTTCACACAATCGTTTGTATCATCAGAGAATGTCACTCAACTGGTTTCCATGCCCTTCAATATGCAACGTTGGGACAAGTATTTAGGTATTATATTTACTTTCTTTTTTTAATTCTCCTTTCTCTTTGTGTCCTCATTTTTCTACAGTTACTGCGAACGCTTTATGACTTCTGTTTCATAATTGCAGTCTTTATGCATATCTATGCATACAAGTAGTAAAATCTAAACTTTCAAAACAATCACGCGATTTTAAAAAAATAGAGAGAGGGGTAGTGATTGAGTGAGTGAGTGAGTGAGTGAGAGAGAGAGAGAGAGAGAGAGAGAGAAACGTATCATTAATAATTATTTTTATCTTACGAGTGTTTGTGTGTGTTGTAAATTAATAATTTTTCTAATATTTATGATGCTATGGCTCATAACTTATCCAAACTGTTTTTTATATAGTTGTACTGAATTTTGTACAATCTGTCATTCTTTTATTATTGATTACTACTAAACTTTTGTTTCGGAACTTTTCTTTTAGTAGTATTAGCATGAGATATCCTTGGGTTAAGGTGTGATTTTGTTTGCTTTAAGTATTATTTTTTAATGACGATATTTTTTCTATGAGTTCTTCTCTTGAATTCAATTATTCTGCTAAACCTTATCAATCTGATTACTCGATCACCACATATATGCTTACATTGGATTTGCTATCAAATTTCATATTATGAGATTAAGTACTTAACAATTTTTAATTTTCAATAAACGGTTTTCAAATACGGCACTAAATTTAGTTTATTTATTTTTTCAAATTGTCAATATTCATCCCTCGGTGCCTCTCTCTCTCCTTTCATTCATTCAGTCACTTATTCACATATAAGCTGCTTTTCAAATCACTATTTTGATTATTATAAGAGCAAATTATTTTGTGGTCATTTTTTCATAACATTTTATTCGGACAATTACTGCTTAAAGCAGATTTTAATACTTTTCTTACTAAATAATGATATTTATTACTGCGTTAATTACTTAGTCCTTGATATTTAATTTTACCTGTTATGCTATTCATAATTCAAATTCATTGCTCGCTGACGGCTTAATTATCTTTAATATGACATAAAATGTAATATAAGAACATTAAACAGTATAAAAGTGTACTAATTATTTCTTTAGTCTTATACTATAGAACTAACGTAATAAATTTTGTGTGTTCGTCATAATATTGTTACGAGTATTTTCGAGCAGCGGAAAACATAACAAAACTTTTACCTTTGTTTATGGTTTTACGGCCCTCAGACGTCCCCAGAAGTTGTCTAACGACCTCGTCCGCCACGGGAAACCTCGTTCCTGGGTTCTTGCGCCCAAATCAACACTACTTACTTACATAAACTCTTAAACCGATGATTTAGTTCAAAGAAAGTTCACACATTCGAGTCTTTGGCACAAAATCAGTTTATTTAACAGTTTCGAATAAGTTCACAATTTGCTTCTGATTTAGTTTACAATTTAGT
>JAQGAW010004740.1:0-10525 GCA_034698025.1 Phthiracarus crinitus | reverse complement strand
TTACCCAATTTTATCCAAATATAGCTTAGTCAAACGAAATATTTTACTATTTATATAAATTATAACAATGAATATCACATTAATCAATACTTTAGTTAATATTAATAAAATTTTATTTTTATTTATTTATAATGATTTGTTTTCAGAAAATTTTTTTTACTTGTAAGCTCAACATTAGACTCAAGTGTCCGGAAAAATCATTAAGCTCAAGCTAAATTGTCCAAATTTTTTTGAAGCTCAAGCTCGAGGCTTTCAGATTTTGAGCTTAAGCTCAGGCAAATCAAGCTCAAGCTCAATAAAATTGAACTTTCTCCCATCACTATTTATCATGAACCAAACAGCCTAAGGCTTTATCTTTACTTTAATCAAAAATAGAAAATATTACTAATATAATTATGTATTAATTAAGTATTCTTAAGTTATTAAAATGTACTATTTTGAAATATTTCAAAAGATTTAATAATTTTTAAAAACTTTATCATAGATTTAAAAAAATTTTTGCTCACAATTTTAATCCGAATTTTAAACTGTGCTTATTATCGTTTTAAGCTTGGAATAACTATATATTCATATAGAAAATACATACTTGCAATATTTTCTCAATTCATTTTCTTTGTTTTCGGGAAATTTACGGCCAGAATTGCCGATTGTGATAATTTTAGCCACATTCCCATCGACATCTTTTAATCCGTTTATATCGCAATTTTGCAGCGTTGATAAACCGCTAAATGTTGAAATCAAAAGCAATAGTGATAACAAAATACTCATTTTATTTAAAATTGTTTTAGTTAATGACTCATAATTAATTGAACAAAGGAAATCAATAAATTTAATGAAATTATGGTGATTATGTATTAAAAGATTTATATTCTTATACTTCACACATCGATTACAAAATTAACATACTATTCAGATGACTTAAATTATTTAGCTATGAAATTATAAAATATTAATATAAATAGGACTTTGCCTGCGGGCAAGGTTTTCATTGTTATTTAGAAAATATTTCAAACCTATGCTATTTAAAAGTTGTTAATGTTAACTATAGCAATGCTTTTTGGTTTGTTATTTAAAATAAGAAAAATGGCTTTTAACATATAATTCTTAGAATCATGTATCTATGATGTAATTGGGAAAAAGAAAAATTTACACTTATGAATGAACCTTTATAATTAAATGTAATTAAGCGATTTTTATTAATTATTGATAAAAAATTTGGAATAATAATATTTAATTAAAAATTAGTATTTTGATTTTAAAAACTTAGTTAATTACATACGCTTTGATATAATACACATTGAAAACAGTAATATAAAATAATATTTTCTAACCTATCAATTAAAACTAGTTTAAAACTCCTTAAATAATTTTTTTTTATTATTTCATACCGTAATAAAAAATGGTAAATACTGATCCAGAACATATAACCGAAAGTGAAAAAGAATATATTAACTAAAATTTATATCAAATAATATAATTCAAAAATTAAACAAAGAGCAGTTTTGTTGTCAATAATATGATTCCTACACATTCTCATTCTTATACCCTTCTTTAGTTCAATAGCTATGGTTTATTTTTGTGTATTATAAAAAACATTAATTAGTGTTAAAAACTTATTAATTATATACCTGAGCATTTTATACATAATTATCACACAGAACAGTAAAATTTATATTTTGTATTTAAATTTTGAGCGCTATTCATTTTTAGTTATTTTTCGTATATTTTCTCTTAGGTATTTTATTGTATGACTGCCGAGCCTATAAAGGGACAACAAACAAAAAAAACAAACAAATTTTGAGATATGTATATTAAGATAGCTGTACTAACATAAGAACGCCAAATGAAACAGTGTTCGATCCTGTTGTCTGTAATTAAGGAGTAGAAAGAATAACCAGGTGCTATTTATTTTAATTATCAACATATTTAAAACTTTTTAATCCCTTATTATAATATATTTCGTTTAAATGTTGCGACTGCTGTTTTGTGTTGAGTATGAACACAACAGTGCCACTTACAGCGTCGTGACAAACATTTAAATCTTATTTTATACACATTTTCAAGTTTAATTTTAATAACGTTTTGTAAAATTTAATAGAAGTTAATTTAATGATGTATTGATTTAATTATTAAGCGTTTATCAGGGATTATAAGATATATCTTTGTTAAGATATACTAGAATTATTTGTTAGATGTGGTTAGTAAGTGACGTTTTAGGTCACATGCTAACTTATTTCATTAGGTTTTGCAACCCATGAAATCGTATTGAAAACGTATTTATTTCTTTGTATTGTTTTATTATGATTAATAGTTAATAAAAATTACTATTTCTAGAAACCTTAATCAAAATTTCAATCCAATACACTCATATTATTTCGTGTCGTTCTTGTTCTAACCACATCTAACAAATCACTCTAGTATAGTTCAAATTAAAATTTAAAACTTATACATTTTGACATTTTTATCGCATCACTAATCATTAGTAATTGCAATATGCATTTGTTATACTATATTATACAATATGTCGTTAAAATTTTTAGGCCATATCTAGAATAAGTCCCGACGTCTCTTAAACCGACGAACTTCGATAATCTACATTTTTTGTACTTTAAACTATTTTGATACATTTATAAAAATTAATTAACGTAATTAACTAATAGAACTTATTCAAAAATAGAAATTATTATTTTAATAAATATGTATTATTTTTATTGATTTGATATATTGAAATCTAATGATAAGAACTAACATAAACTACAAACAAGAAACTCCATTAAGTACTTTCACAACAATTAATTCTGAAATGAAAATAAAAAATTTATAAAAATTCTTTACAGCAAAAATAGTATTATTATAAATTTCAAAACCAAAACTTTTTTGTTTATAAAATAAAATATAAAACGTTTTAATACATTATTGTATTACATTGTTAAAATCATTTCACAAACATTCAACATTTCCGGCTTACAATTACAATTAAGATTTAACGAGTAAAAACTTTGTTTTTTTGACCACGAAATAAGTTGCCATAAAATTTCGCTCTTCTGAAATTTCCTTAATTTTTCTACACGTGCAAATGCAATTAAGGTCTACATTATATCTCAAATCGAGATATGGACCAGATATCAATGACTACTAAATGGGTCAAATAAAAATTTCACTTATGGAATTTCTTTAATTTTTCCACTCTTTTAAATACAATAACGTTATAAATTATATCCAGAAAATCTAAAATCCAGACATGAACCGTAAATGTATTACCACTCATTGGGTCGCCAAAAATTTGGGTGCTCATAATTTTTTAATATTATAACATATTATTTTTAATAAAAGAAATAAAAATAAAATTGTTTAAAAATTTTTGAAAATAAATAAAAATAAAAATTTCTTTAAAAATGCAATTAATACAACAACCAATTATTATATCATCAGAGAGTTTGAAACAGAAATAAACAACTTAATTATGAATTAGATAAATATTTGCAATAAGTTAATAAAAAATATGTTAGTAAATATAACATTATTTTAAACGCTTAACTATAGTTAGTTTTCTGTAAATTTTGGTTATAATATTATAACTTTTAACTTGAATTATTGTATATTACATATATATTAATTACTTTTTAATACGGTTGCATATTCTTTAATTTATTTTATTTATGTTGTGTTTTATTGATTTTTTAATTTAAAATAAATATTTTGTGATTATTATTTAGTATATTCTTCAAAACGCATTTTTTAATTACAAAGTTTCTTTAACATAATTTTATTATTAGCTTTAAACGTTTAAATATGAAATTATCTTGTAATAATAATCCTCATTTTATTAGTTACATACTAGAAATATTATCCAAATCTTTTTTTTCATATATGAATTATAGAATGAGAAAATAATTATCATTCAAAAGATATTTGAAATATGTATGAATATAAATCATATAAACAATATGTATTTATAAAAATGAATAGATGCTTGTTATCGGATTCATAATCATTTAGAATGATATTGTATATAATATAATAACTTCCGTAATTCATTAAAATACTTGTAATTGTTTTATCGTAAAATATATAATGTTCAAGTCTTAACTATTCAAAAAGCCATTGCAGTAAATAAATTTTTTGCTTACAAAATTTATAACAATTTGGAATTTAAATATAAAAATTTTGGTATTTAATTAATTAGATTTAAATTAGTTTGAACATTAAAAATGAAGTTTAAACTAGTAATTATATTGTTAATAATGATACAAATTATGTTGTGTTGTTGTGAGTTTCAATTAACTTACGAAAAATTAACGAATAGTCTTGATTTAACCACACAAACAGTAAAAGCTATGAAACAAAACCGATTCAATTCATTCATTCTAATTATTTCAAAACTCTGTATCAAAATGTCAAGAAATATGGAAGATTTTGGTTTAGCATTTACATTAGTGATGTTACTAATTCCGTATTTCGCGAAATCTGATTCCGATTTCGCAAAACTTCATCATAGATTATCAGAAATAGACAAAAAAATGGATTGGATTCAATTTGAAATAAGAAAATTAAAATATATCGTTAAATATTTTAATGAAATGAATTTAAATGAATACATTCAACACGCGTATCATATTGTAAAACTGCGCGCAAAACATCACGATATGCTTTCCACGCCAAATGTAATTACCATAAAACACTTTCAAGAAGCTTGTGATAAGTATTCAATGAAAGATTTTATAAAGTGGTTAAACAACGAAACAATGAATTACAAAAAAGGTTCGATTTTTCAAATTTTAATTAAAAAAATGTATCGAAACAATCTGCTTAACTGATCTAAAAGTTTAATCGCAAATATAGTTATGGCGAACTATTTGCACATGACTTGCGTTGCAATTCAACATCCAATTTCAAATATTAGTGCTCTTGAGATAACTATGAAAGAAAACGCGGATTTTATTTCAGACAATTCCAATGATATTAGAATTAGCCTAACAGTTACAGAGGATATAATGGATACAGAGATCATATTACAATCTATTCCGATATGATAAAAATTAACCTCATAACTACTTACGACAATTTAATAAATTCTGTT
Organism: Phthiracarus crinitus; assembly: GCA_034698025.1. Classification (NCBI taxonomy): domain Eukaryota; kingdom Metazoa; phylum Arthropoda; class Arachnida; order Sarcoptiformes; family Phthiracaridae; genus Phthiracarus; species Phthiracarus crinitus. The sequence continues at coordinate 5,445 of JAQGAW010004740.1, read as the reverse complement.
AATTATGTAGAAATTTAATATTCGTCGCTTAATAATGTATTAAATAATTTACTTCATTAAGCCTTAAATTTAAATTTGTTTGATTTATAAGCAGCAATTGATAATAAATGTATAATTTTAATACAATACTTATTAAGTTTGTTATTTTTAAGTAATTTAACTTATTTTGAATTATTTACTTCCCTATTAAAAACAAATATTATAATAAATATCGTTAAATGATTGTTACTAATTTAATCAAATTCTAAGTTCTAAACAAAATTAATTTTATTTGAATTTGATTTACAAAAAATTCATAGAAATAAATTACATTTGTTTATAAAAAAATTTGGGTACGAATAAATAAAACAGACATTTTGAAAATCATTAACTCTAATTTTTCAGAAATTAAATTATTCTTTAATTAAATATATAATTATGTAATAGTGGTTTGAAAGAAAAAAACCAAAATCCTAAAATCTTCTTCTGAATTGTAGAATAAAATAGGTTAAAACTCTTAAATTAAAAAGTATTTAAATAAGCTCAATAACCTTAAAATACTTGAAACTGTAAAATATCATAAATAACAATTTAAGTTTTAACTAGGAAATAATATTCTTAAAAATTGGTAATAACAATGTCAGATGTTTGTATATTTTAGTGGTTTATAATGAAAACCAAATCATTGAGTCGTTTTGAATCCTTTTTACATAATTGATTGATGTTGTTATTAATTGAATATATAATAATACCAATTAACTGTCGCAGAAGATCTTTTAAGCATCGGGTTTTATAGTCATTGATTTCCTTTACATAAGTATTTGTATCACTAATAAATAAAGATATTAATTCAAAATTTGAATTGACATATATCTACTTTCCTCACTCTTTTACTATTCATTTTAAACTAGAATATTTGGTTCGAAAGTACTAGAAAGTAGGCTATAATTGAGAAAGTGATTGCAATTTAATTGTTATCACAACTTTTCAATTTTTCGATACTTTATTATACGAAAAATCTAAAATATTTTAAAAACTTAAAATAAATATTTATAGAATTAACACAAAAAGCATTAAAATTTTAAATTAAAAATGTTTTGTTTTAATAAATTATTAAATTTAATCAAAATTAATTATAGAAATCTTTTATATAAAATCTATTATTCCGTCCAATACTTGATATGAAATACTTGTTATTTACGCATTTTGTACTTTTAATAAATATTGTTCTAATGAAAAAAATTTATAGTTTTATAATATATTGTTGTAAATAGTACTTCAGTGAGTGTAATATGAGTTTTGATTCATTTGTGTTTTAGCTCTCGTCGAGTAAACATCACATAAATTGTTGTTAAGCGGATACTTAAAAGTATTATAAGAGCGAATATAATTACGCGTGTGTTATAGTATTAACTCGGAATAACTTAGTTTTTAATTATGTTATTTTAAATAATAGTTTATCCAACTTTTATCACAATTAAATATATTTTAATGCTATTTTTGAGTATTTAAAATCCAATTTTACAAACATATAGTCAATTTTTAGAATTTTTAAACCCATTTTTAGCCCATTTTAACCATTATTTGTCCATTTTTAGCCTTTTAAAACACATTTTTGTCCTATAATAACCCCAAATTTAGTTAAATTTTATACATTTTTAGCTATTGAAAATCCATTTTAAGCCAGATAGGAGTCTTTTCAACAATGATTTTTAGAAGATAGGAGTCTTTTTTTAAATATCCCTTATTTTTTATTAGAAAAATCCCTTAATAAATAATGAGACCAGTCCACAGACAGACTGACGGACAGAAATGTCAAATTCAATAGCTGACTTTTACAAAGTGAGCTAAAAATATTTTAGCAAACCATCGGAATTGTTATTTTTTTATAAATTATCCTTAGGCCGAGGTTTCCTCAGATAAAATCAAATACTTTTAAAGTTAAATTATAAAATTTATTTCATAATATTTTACAATTTCTGTAGTTAATAAGCAGTAATAGCAGTGTGGACAGTACTGGATGAAAACTACAACCCAATAGTATCTATGGTGTGGAACCGTGAGATATAAAGTGGTACCGCACCAGTTGCTGAAGATCCATGAGAATCAGTTAACACTGTGTCACGAATGCGAATTGAAAGTTATGTATATAACTTACTTAACATAAGAAATTAAGCATTGAAAGCATGTTATAAAATGTTTTCTTGAAAACTCGTATTAACGACAAAGTAATATACGACAACGTAGTATAGTAAATACTGAATACATTGAATTGCAAATTGGAAGTAAAGTATAACAGTAATGTGTACCTTATAAACGTGTAGCAAGTAATGTATTACGACTGTATTGGCCTATGAATATTGCCTAATAAGGAGAGAATATCAGTATTGTGTAATGAGTAATAAGTATAATATTAAATTAGAGAAAAAGCTAAGGGTCACATACACCTCAGTTTCTAAAAAGATTATTTCATCTTAAGTTATTAATATTTTAAAAATTTAGATGAAAATAGTAAAATTAAAGTTACACTCAAACACAAATGCTTTTCAAAAGACGGCTATTGCTTTTCAAACTCTTCACACATGTGGCTTCACTACACAAATGACTTTCAAAAACAGGCAAATGAAAATCATACAGAGCGCAATGTCAACTTTTAGCTATAAAATTAAAGAATATACTAACACTTAATTATCTGTATTCACTTTATTGAAACACTTGTTAGTGTTTAATTTAATATTACAGAAACTATTATTATTGTAACTGATTTTGTGAAACAAAAAATCTAGTCTAAAATAAAGATATACAATAAAAGATGTCTGTTTGATTTTCATTTGCTTGTTTTTGAAAGTCATTTGTGTTATGACACCAGGTGTGTGAAGGGTTTGAAAAGCATTGGCCGTCTTTTGAAAAGCATTTGTGTTTAAGTGTATTTTGAATTTATTCGTGTTGTTTGGCATTTTAATTTAAATTTGTTTATTAAATTTATTTTTTTTATATTTTAGTTGAATATTTGGGTGGCACACACTGATTCATTGAAATAAAATAAGTACTTTATGTTTAAAACTTTTATTAATTCAAACTTTCTTATATTCTATGCTATATCTATTATAAATAAAAGAATATTTTAAACAATTAAGAAAAACGATTTTATTCAATGAATATGTGCGTTTACAAATGAAACAAAGTAAGAAAACTTATTATAATTTTAAACTAAACCCTTCTTTCTTTAATTACCTTCTGTTTCAACATTCAACAAGTTTGCAAGCATACAGTTGTTAAACTCTCGCTTTTATAGTATATAACATAAACAGAGTGTGATATGAAGCGAAAGCGGAGTGAATTTATCGTGATTAGCAGATTTGTAACATTCCAAATTGTATTTAAGTTACTCTCTAAAAGTAACATCAAGGTTTGATGTTCTATAAGAGTTTTATGTAGAAAATTTTAAATATTCGAAACAATCACTTGTACGAAGAATGTTTTTTAGCTGACTATAAATAAAGAAGCTATTGGATTTGACATGTATGTATTTATGTATTTCTGTATGTATGTAGTCTTTCTTTATATTTATTAAGGGAATTTGTCTTTATTTTAATAAAACGATCGGAGTCTAATTTTATTAAGAAACGAGTCGTTTTTGAATAAATAGGCTAAAATTGAGCAAAAATAATAATAAAAATGTCACATAAATATAAAAGAAATTAAAAATTAACTTAAAATTAAATTATAAAGACTAAAAAAGACTTTATTAATACCAAAAATGCATAAAAAATGATTTATAAAAATGTAAAATTAAAATTATTTTTTAAAAATAAGAATTATTAAATAATTTATGGTAATATTTAAAGATAATCACATTAATTTATATTGGGCTAAAATTTAGGCTATACTATTAAGCCAACTATTATATATCAAGCTCCGTATTAATGTTTATCCTCTCTCTTGTTTGTAAATAAAAAAAAACACGATTTTGATTTCTATTGTCAATAATTTATAGAACTTAATGAATATAAAGTTTGGCACCTAAATATACTACGAGTTATTAAAATCAAAAATTAATCAATTTATATCAATTTTGATTTATATTTATTTTGAATAAAAAATCATTTATTAACATTATATTCTTTATACCCGATATTCCAACTATTTTACTATAAAAATTTCTAATTAATTAAAGTTAATATTTACAACCTATGTAACAGTTCATAATCTTATCTTTATAGTAATTTTTTGTTATAAAAATATTAAAGCTACAATCATATTAAATTAATTGTTTTACTTTTGAGACATAGATAAAATAAAACAAGACCGTAACAGTAATATCTGACATGACTGTTAAAATACTTTTATTTTAATTTAAAAATATATATATATCATTTCATTTAAAATTAATATACACCCACATAGCCATTGAATAATAGTAATAGTACTAAATGCTTAAAAAATTAAATTAAAAAATAAATGACCAAGAATATAATAATTATTTAATAGTAAAAAATATTTTTTTAATTAAATTATGAAATTTGTATTGAAATAAATCTAGTAATACAAAGTGAGCTCATTGTGAAAGTTCATTCTCTTTCTTTTTTAAGTTTCAAATATTTTGAAAATTCGAAAATTCTATTTAATTTTTTCTAATATTTAATTTTATGTTAATATTTTTTTCATCATTAAACTTTAAATCTAAAATATTATGTTATCATATTTAAATTAAATTTTCTTACAAATGTGTTTAATCAAGTGTTATTAAATGAAAAAACTAATTTAATTGAAGCTATGAAATTAATAGCCATATATTTGAAGAATGAAATTCTATTGTTAATAAAATTAATATTATTTAATTAATTTACACCTTATATAATTTGCTTATATTCTATACTTAAATGTTAAAAATTTGTCTTAAAAAATATATACTAATGAAAGACGTGAATACGGGTTGTATGCGAAGACGTTACTCGTATTCACATCCAGGGTGTAGTTTCGGTCTGGAAAACCACAGGTTTACGAAATCGTTGACCTGTTTCTGAACGGTTACAGACTCTGGACTTTGCAGTTACTGTTTGTTATGTTAACCCTGAGTTATTGATCAGCTGTGATGAACGTTATCACTGAAATACTGTTTAAGATTAATATTAAATTGATTTACTTATCTTTACTTAATTGATGTTTGTTTAGTTGATTATCAATGCGTTTAGAGGTTATAGTTAAACGTGGATTAAATTATAAATTACTTTAACTTATTTAAATTATATGACACGCGTCTCGTGTTAAATTATATTTTTATTTTATTAGTGACTGATGTATTTAATAAGCGACTGCCGTAGTCTAATGCTTAACATAAAGTGAACACTTAATACACAGAAAATGTTAAATGTTAAAACAAAATGTAAGTTATGAGTAATAACTCATTAACAAAAAGACAACATTTCAACTGATTAGTTATAAAAACTATTAGTTAGCGTAAGG
>JAQGAW010004739.1:0-10526 GCA_034698025.1 Phthiracarus crinitus | reverse complement strand
ATCCAAACGTTGACAATTGGGATATTTTTGATTATTTAAAACAAGGCCTAAGAATGCCGCGTCCATCACATTGTCATCAATTGTTATATAATATATTATTAAATTGTTGGTCATTTGAACCTAAGGATAGACCAACTTTCAAAGATCTAATTACTAAATTGTTAGATGTGATCAATCAAATGCAAATCGAAGCCAACAAACATAATATAACACATAGCGTCACTTATGTTAATATCCATTGAAAATAATTGGATCGAAACTGAATTAGACTTTTAATATGCTATTAATTTGTTATTAGTTATTTAATAATTTAATATAATCTTGAAAGCTTAGATTTGAAAGGATGCGAAATTAGACTAAAAACTAAAACTTAAAATGTAAATGTATTTCTAGACATTTCTAGAAATGCGTATTGTGTTGAACGCCGCATATATTATTTCATAAAACACATCAACTACTAATAATAATATATTACAGATCATAATAATAATCCAAAAGTTGTAAATACTAATGAACTTGAAAATATGTTAGAAATATTAGAAGAAATTAATGTAACTACTAACGATACATTGTGGAACGATACTAATATTAATCAAACGATAGCCTTTGCTCCGAGAGAAGAAACTTACCCATTATCATTATTAAGAGACGAGTTTGCAGAAGAACTATCTTTCCATCATAGCTGTTAGCCGATGATAGACGACTCATAGTATAAACAGTGCAAAGTAGGGGAAAAATATGGGGAAAGATTTGTACTATTTATACTGAGTCGTCTATCATCGGCTAACAGCTATGCTTTCCATATATATATTGTGGAGAACCTCGAAATACAAAATATAACATTTCTAAATCGGAACTCAGACATTGTGATAGAAAATGATGTAATGTGCCGAAACTGTTTTTTATGTTCAATAATCATCAATTAAAATTGTTCACGAAGCAGGTATCTTTACAATTACGAAAAAGAAAAAATAACGATATTTTCACTGCCGTTCAACTTCTAGATAAAGCAATAGTCGATAATATATGTAATGTTGATGATGATTAAAAGTTTTTAAAAGTTGATCGTGCGTCACCAACATACTGGCAATCGCGTAAGAAAAAAGTTATAGCAATGATTCGCAAATTAAGTATTCCTACTTTATTCTTCACATTGTCTGCGGCGGAAACACGATGAAAGAATTATTAGTTATAATAATGAAAACTGTTCGTAATAAAGATATAACTGAAGAAGAAATAAACGAATTTGAATATAAGGACAAATGGGAATTACAAAGTTAAGATCCGGTTACGTTTTCGAGGTATTTTGATAAACGTATAAAGGAATAGTTTCATGTATAACAACACTCAAAAGGACCGTTCAAAGATCATCCTATATCACATACATACGTAAGAGTTGAATTTCAACATCTCGAAATCCTTATGAACAATTATTGCTACGGATGAAAAATGAACCAATTTATGATAAATTCGATAATATAAGTATTATTAACTATTTATTTTTTATTGAATAATATATTACAACTAAAAGCGATATAGATGAATCACTTATCCAAAATAAAACATATGTCAATTCAAAATCTTGTTTGAAGATTATATAGATAGAGTTATTTGTCGATTTGATTTTCCGCAACTTCTATTGCAGCAAAAACAATTTTAGAAACAATTGAATGCACCGGTAATAAAAAATTCGAAAATAATTATAATAACATAAAGTTAACATTGATTGATATAGAAATACAACATAAAAAAGGACAAATTAATTTAGCTGAAATTAAATCCCAGTTGTTTCTAACCAAGATAAATCTTACATTTGACAAGTATGTCTATGCATTTTAATCACAACTTAAAAATCCAAAAGTATTACTCAAACATTATCTAAATGCAATAAGAGTTAAAGATATAATAATGAAATTCTAAAATTGAACAGAGCTGATATTGATATTCAGTTTATATTGGATCCTTATAGTTGAGTACAATATATTCTAAACTACTTAAATAAACTAGATAGGGGATTGTTAAAACATTTACGTGAAGCTTTTGAAGAAGTGAAACCTAATAACTTTAGTATACGAGTCAGGTTAAGAATAATAGGAGATCGATATCTTAAGGCTACGAAAATATCTGCTAATGAAGCAGTTTATCATATTTTCTCAATGACTTTAACGAGATATAGTAGTTCACACGTTTTTATTAATACAGGAGAATCTAGTGATGAACAATTTAACCGAGATAACTACTAAAATCGGTTAACAGTTAGTTAACCAATATTTATTCGGTTAAAAACTCGGTTAAAGTTAAAGAAAAATCTTTATAGGAGTTAACCACAGTTAATCAGTTAACCGAAAACATGAATACATAAATTATTTGCAATTTTGAAACATTAATACGCATATTACACATTATAATATAAAACTTTTGTACATTAAAATAAACAAAATAAAGATATTGGACAACATATTGAAATCAGTTTGAATGCATGTATTTGACAAAATTTTGGTCCAAAAAACAATCAAATCACCTATGTTATTAAAATTGTGATCTTTATATATATATATAATATGTGCTTTGTTGTTGAATTAATACATTTTTTATTAATTAGTGTTCATTTCAATTAATAAAATATATGAAAATCAATTCTATTAAGTAATATATTAGGGTTAACCGGTTAACAGCAGTTAACAGCGGTTAAACTAAAACTAAAATAATTTTTAGCTATTAAAACTAAAACTAAAGAAATTTTTAACAGTTAACCTTTTGTTCATAACTAGGAGAATCTAATGATAAAAATAAAAAGGTAAAATCAGAGAATGATTTGAAAGAACTGGACAGCTAATCGCAAGATATATATTAAAAAAGAGATTTATACTATTATCCTTGTTGACCGGAATCTATAAAAAATCTTTGTTTGGCTGATTTTTGTTCAAATAACAACCGATATCTTAAAATATCAAACAAGATTAGCAAATCAAGAGTAAAAAAACGACGATATTGTTGAAAGAGTAGTAGAAATCAGTGAAATCTAGCTTTAGAAAATAATAGTGGTTATTTGGAAAAAAGAAGAAATCCAAAATTAATGGTTAATAAGATATAATATAAAAACTCACGAATATAATTATTATCGGGGGAAATGTCATTTTTTTGTGCCTTGGATGAATTAAACAAATGATTTCATCAAGGATTACATAAAATCAAAGTTTTTTAATATTAATGATTTGATAAAATTAAATTCAGCTAAATATACATTCTATATTCATGATGGTTCCGATTTTAAAGAATATGAAAATAAACATTTTATAAATTAAGAGATTGAAGTAAATGAATCACAGGATATAGCGTTTATACAATAGACATCGATGCCAGTTATAGTCTGAGCCAAGTTATTGATGATAAAACATTAACAATAAAAATTGGGAAATATTTGACCAATCTTTAAAGAAAAGCAATGATGAATATTTGGAATTTATGCGATCATTTAATGAAAAACAATAAAATATACCATGAATTTACTATTTTGTATAAAAACTAAAACTGATCCTATTTCAATGTAATCATTGGTGGTACAGGCGTTAGAAAGTCTTGCCTTATAAATGCTATTTATCAAACATTTTTACGTTACTTTAACAGTTTACCTGGTAATCGACTAGAAAAATTAAAAATATTATGTACACCGACAGTTAAAGATGCTTTCAATATTCGAGGCGTAACAACTAATTCTGCATTTAACATATTTAACAAAAAACTTGATTATTTGAATATATCTCACGATCGTCGAAACAAATTAATGTCTATTTTTTTCGATTTAAAACTTATATTAATCGATGAAATTTCAATGGTCGGTATAATACAATTTAATTTTATAAATTTGCGATTGCTAGATATATTTGGAAATAATAAATATTTTGGTGGCATCTAAGTAATATGTTTTGGTGAATTCTATCAACTTTGACCAGTGCAAGACTACTTTGTATTCAAGACAAATACGAAAAACAAATTTGGATCTTTATTCGAAAATCATTTATGAGAACAATTTAAAGCATACGAATTAACAGAGATTATGCGACAAATAGAGCATAAATTATTTGCAACCTCACTAAACAACTTAGCATCGAGAAGTTAATACTAATGCGGATATTACATTATTCAAGTCTCGAGAATGTAACGGATCAGAAATAAAACCGCCAATTAATGCAATAAACCTGTTTAGAACCAACGTTGATGTTGATCACTATAATATAACTTCTCCTAAAAAAACGTAAATTTTGCTTATGAATCACGATCTGAAAATAATGCTGATGGCGATGTAACGTCAGAAGTAAAACAAAAATAATTAAATAAATTTGAATTAAAGAAACGAACAGAAACTTATGGATTAGCATCAAATATATTACTTAAAGTAGAAGGCAAATATATGATAACTGTGAATATAATAATGAATATGGTTTTGTTAAAGGTGGAAGCGGAACACTTAAAAATCTGGAATCATATTATGGTAAACCATATAAACATGGATGAAATTTTGCGATATTAATTTAGGAATGAAAAAAAGATAAAAATATCTGAATATTTTGTGATAAATCTTAGTGGTTTTAAACAAACTTGGACACCAATAGAAAAGATAACACGCTATATACCAATAAATAATCCAAATAATCCGAAATTTCTACAAAGCGTATGAGTAAGATGAGCTAAATTTCCAATAGTTTCTTGTATAGCGCTAACGATAAATAAAGCACAAGGACAAAGTTACGATGAAGTTGTTGTCCACATCTCATCATCGTATAAGCGATCATATTTATCTCGTTGCAATGAGTCGAGCAAGATCTGCGGTGTTTCTATACATTTATAGTGACTTTTTTCAACCAAGAAAAACAAACTCTGTTATTAAAGTAGAATACAAAATTAACTAATTAAGAATAAATGCTATAATGAACTTCACATTGAACTTCTTATGCGATGACAACACAAATGGTATTAATATCATATGTATCATATGTGCAGTCATTTTTAAAAAATTACAAAGACATTCAAAATGATAAAATCTACTTGTGAGCAGATATATTATTGTTTGCGGAAACATAGCTTCATGTAGAATAATAGATCCATATTAAAAATATTAATTTTGTAACGCAGATAATATCAAAGAAAGAAAGAAAAGCTTATGGATGCAGAGTATACACAAAAATAAAATGCGATTTTCTATTTAAGAAAAAGTTCATTAATCGAAAGACATCATACTTCAATTGTTTTGGCAAATATATTAATGCAATCGATTTAGTTTTTATATATAATTCACTTCAAACGACAAGACGAAAAATATTGGTCTATTTTAATGAATGTATTAATTATTGTAAAAACGAAAAAGTATTAAAAGTAGTCGATTTTAACATTGATGTTAAGAATAATGATAACAAAGAATTTCTCGCTCAAATGTCGAATCTTCGATTTAATTTAATGAAAAATGGAGTAACAACTAACGGAAAAACTCAATTCGATTTGGGATTTAGTGGTAGAATTTTATTTAAAGTAAATTTGTATGAATTTTAATTCTCTTATCATAAACCTCTATTGTTTTCAGTTTAATTTATAAATTTCTAATAATAAAATTTTCTTAAATTTATTCAGTCTACATTCATTTATAAAACTAATTTTAATAATAACAGTACATTTTAAGAAATTGAGCTTTTAATAACGTGTCGTTCTTGTACATTTTAATTTTAGTTTCTATTGTTGGCCATCTATATTATATTTTGTTTTTTACGCATGTTTTACTTAAACTGTATATATGTTGCATTGAAAAAACCTAAAGTTTAGATTACTTCGTGTTTTCAGATTTTTGATTCTGTTGTGTTTCGGCTTCCGTCGAGTGAACATTATATAAATTGTTGTTAAGCGGATACTCAAAAGTATTAGATTACGATTAGCGAGAATGATTACGCGTGTGAATTGTTTTAACTCGATATAGTTTTTATTGTTATTTTAAACAATATATTATACAATTCTATCCTTCTATCCTATTTTTACCATAATTTAATAGATTTTAACGTTAATTTTGATTATTTTAAAGCAATTATAACAACAGTATAATCAATTTTTTGACTTATAAAACCCATTATTCGCCCATTTTAAGCCATTTTTTTTGTCCAGTATTAGCATTTTAAAACGCATTTTTGTCCAATTTTAAACCCATATTTAGTTCATTTTTATTAATTATTGCCCATTTTAAAGCCAGTTTTACCCAATATTAAGTATTATTATAGGATTATTTAGCCCGGATTATTTATTGTAGTCTTTATATAATGATTTTTTGAAGATAGGAGTCTATTTTGAAAATAAACCCTTAATTAATATAAAGATGGTCTTCACTCATACAGACGGACATTGCATATAAAATAGTTCTTAAGTTTAACTAGCTAAAAAACAAAAAAAAAAGTCTTATATATTGTTTAAAATAAAAAACTGTAAATTTGAAAAAATTATGTTGAAAATCAAAATATCTATGGAATCTTCCACTATTGTTCAAATATTATATTCTAACAAAATATAAAGAAATTGTGGAATCCTTCGCTAAGTCCCTGATATATCGTATTGAGTCCATGTTTTGTTGCATCTGCCACTCGATAACCATATAAAAGTGAAACACAGTAGAATTTAACACTCGATAACCGCATTATAGTGAATTTATGGCATCATACACTTTATATAAAAAAATTTTACTTATTAATATTTAAAAAGCAAAGTCAGATATTATGACCGTATCGATCTTGTTCTAGTTTTTTATTTCAATAATAGATGGTATATTAAGAATTTGGTTGTATTTAATTTTCGTAAATTAAAAGGGAATATTTATTTTTATAATTAAACATTTAAAAGTATTAAATCTTATAAATGCTAAAAAATATTATCTGTAAAAATGTTAAATATCTCATTAATAAAATATTTTATTAGTTTTTTAATATTGTATTTATAATCCAATTTAGTTTATAAGGTATAGATATGTACGTTTGTCTTCCAACACCACATGGTTTTCCTTTATTTAATGTGCTCGTTGTATGAATGCCAATAATAACCGCTCTTCCATGCATATACTGGACTAAAGGACCGCCAGAATCTCCCTTAAATTTATTAAAAAATATCACTAAACGAATTCAATAAATATTATTTTATAAAATATAAATCAAAATCAATTACAGGGCATGCGTATCCATCAATAGGTGAATCACTTTCGATTCGAAACCAATACGGTTTGTTTATTCGAACTTTTATAGTTTTTAATCGCTTGTGATTTGAATGTGGATCAATACCCCATCCACTAAATATTGCTAATTCTTTATCTAATATTTTATAATTACTTGAAGGAAGACAAACACTGTTTACATCATTTTTGTTTAATATTATCTTATTTTCTAATTTTATTAACGCAATATCATTAGAAAATTTATCGTCTTTCTTAACGTAAAGTTCATGCAATACAACTTTCTTCGAAGTTTGAAAACTATTAGATGAACCATAATATTCAGTTATTCCTGAATAAATTCTTGTAGTCGTATATCGTCTAAAAGATTTTTAAATACTTTATTTTTTCTTTAATGAGATGTCCATAAAATCTCGGCAACAATTAAGAAAACAGTTGATTTTATTTAATAAAATTTTAAAAAATAACCTAAATTCTATGGCGTAACACAATTAGCACAAAAATGTGTAAATTATTGGGACATTTAACTTTTATTGTGTCAATAATTATTTTTACGTATTGGTTACCTTATATGGGAGTTCGTGGACACATTTTTCATTTGCATAAAAATAAATTAACTTACTCATCAAAGCAATGTGCAGCTGTAATAATCCACATCTCGTTAATAATAGCTCCCGAACAACGGCCATTTAGTTTACCATTACTAAAATATAAATTTTTATTTCGGTAATTCATAGAATAAAATTAAAAATATTAGGAACTTATTTTAAAATAATTAAAACAAAATTCTTTGATTTTACAATTGAATTAACTTAGAATATGATATTATGGTGGAGTAGGGATTGTTTGGGTAGGTTTGGAATTGGTGTCTTGTGTTTTTTTTAATAAAATTTCAACCCATTTTCTCCCTTCGAAGTCGGGCTTAAACACTAGTTTTTTATAACACTTAAATTTTATAAAACGCTTCATGACAAAAATAATTCAAGCTTAAAGCTCAACTCAGATCGAGCCAGCTTAAGCTTATATTTGGCTTTTTGCCATCACTTTTAATAATATATATAAGTATAAAAGAAAATGATTAACTATAAGTCGTTAAATATTAATAAAATGCAGAAAGCAATCAAAATTATCTAACAGTAATAAAAATATAAATAAGTACTTATATATTGAAATCATCACTGTATACGGGAATTCGCCAAATTTAGCATTTCGACCTTTTTCTATATTTTTTATTTCTTGTTTTTCTTCTAATATTGATATATGCCATTTTAAGCATCGATTGTTTTTAACTGTTTTGGAAATCATCGAATTTAAACCACATGTTGATTGAGTTATATTATTGTAATAGAAAATATGTAAATTCGTGGCATTTGATTGTTGATGTAAAGCTATAACTGATAATAAAGTAATAAAATTATATTTTAGTTTTAAAGTATATTAATAAGAATATAAATTAAAAGATAATACAATAATAAGTATGAAATAGTTGTTTTCAACCCTTTTATTGAAGGATTATATATAATTTTCAATATTTATTATGTGATACTAAAATAACACGTTTTGTACTTTTAGTGCAATTCTAATAATTTTTTTATGATAAAATATTAAGAATGATGAGTTAAAAAAATTAAAGTTTGTTTAGAATACAAGTAATTTTATTATCAAAGTTAATAACTTGTTTTTTACAACAGTCGCAACTTTTACAGCTCTGGTTAGTCTCGAGCATTAGTGGTGGGCAAAGTAAGTATAAATTTCATAGAGTTAGAGTAATGGCTGAAATTTTGAATTGAATCGAAAATGGAGAGGAGTTAAATAAATTTTTTAAAGTATTTTATTGGAGTTATTATTTTTCATTAATTCAAACTATATTTGCTCAATGCTTATGTTGGTTTCGGAACCACATAATAACCAATTTTATCAAAGGAAAAAGAAATAATTTTTATAAACATTTGAATCATTTAATTCTCCATTTTAAATGGTTTATGACTTTTTTTCTATAGAAAATGATGATAATAGAAAATTATACATTTTATCATTAGCTTTTTAGAAAATACATTTTAATATTTATACTTACAAAGTATTGTCATTAAAGAAATTGATTTCATTTTTATCGATATAAATTTTGAAAATAATTTCAAAATTAAGTTAATTTATTTAAACATATGTTTAATGTACTTTTCTCGTTAATATCAAATTTCATTATTTTTTAATTAGTTATTTTGTGTCATCCATAACAAGTAGTAATTTCTAAAACCCCATTCATTTGCTAGATATAACGTTTTTTAGAATTATATAAAATATTTGAGAGAATGAAAAAATAGTTTTAAAAACTATTCTACATTTCTATGAAAAATATATTAAATTTTCGAAATTAAATATGAAAACAGTAAAGTAGAATAAAATTATATAGAGCTACCAGAAATAAGCTAATTATGTTGACCAGATTAAAAAATTTTATGATAATTCTTTGTAAGATATTAGTTTTTTTTCTGTCAATAAGAATTTTATAAATTATGGGAAGAATTATTGGAGCTCTAAGAAAAACATAAATTATAGACAAAACGCTTTTTTCTCGAGAACCGTTAAAAATAATACCGTTTTTAATGTTAATAATAAATAATAAAAACTTTTTCTAAAATTTATTTAAGGTATTTAATGAAACCGAGAATTATTTAAATTGGGGTGATTTATGTAGCATTTAAAATGTAAATAATTATAAAAACAATAGAATAAACATTCACAATGAGCTCGATTTGTATTATGTTCTGAGTTAAACCAATAGTAAAGATAATTGTTTTGATAATTAAATACTTTTGACATTTAAGTTACTGTTATTATTGTTACAGAACAATATTTTATTTTTATTTTGTAAACATACAGTACTTTTTAATTCTGTTGTTTAAAAGAAAAAGCTTAATAGTTTTATAAATATTGTTGTAATTAGTACTTGAGTGATAGACTATAGAATTTTGATTCAGTTATTAATCCGCTTTCGTCAGTGAACTTTGTGTTTGGTTCCTTACCCTTCTATTATATCCCCAGTAAACTCTCGTTTCATCGAATAAAACAAGTTTAATGGGGTAATAATTGAAGGGAAAGGAAGCAGAAATCGACATTAACTGTCGCCTTCTCACCTTTGCTTTCGTCGAGACAACATTACATAAATAATTGTTAAGATAACTAATAATCGTAAATAGACGTGAAAGACGCGAATACGGGTTGTGTGCGAAGACGTTACTCGTATCCACACAATAGTTCTAGGTTTCCACCATATTTTAATTTCCTTTTCGGTGTAAACATTGAATATGCATATGACTCAAGTTTCTCCATA
>JAQGAW010004738.1:0-10526 GCA_034698025.1 Phthiracarus crinitus | reverse complement strand
CTCACTCTCTCTCTCTAACTCTCTAACTCTCTCACTCTCTTACTCTCTCACTCTCTCACTCTCTCACTCTCTCACTCTCTCACTCTCTCACTCTCTCACTCTTTCACTCTCTCTCTCTCACTCTCTTATTTTTATTAACGTTAACAGTGAGTCGGTATTATTATTTTGGCCATAATAGTCAAACAGATGAATATGCTGTAAATTTTTGAGGCTTTTTTGGAAACTGTCTTAAATAATTTTCGGATTATTTCGATAAACTATTTGCATCAATCATAAAATACTTTAATAGTTTACACGAATCGCTTATTGCGTTAAAAGTCTCCTCTTTTATAATAGTTTTTCCGTCGATAACTAATTGATTAATGTTAACACAATTTTTTAATACGTATTTCAATCGATTACTATTTACATATGAGCCTCAATTTCTATGTCTATTGTTAGTGTTTAATTGTTTTATTAATGAATTCGTACGATTGTAAAAGTTTTGTAAGAAAAATGTTATTGCATCAGACATTATAAGTTTATATTGTCTATTAAATATTAAAAGTGTGAATTGTTTGTTAACGGTTTGCAAACCAAAACAATTACTGATTGATAATTATTGTAATATTTCTTCACACAAGTCATCAACAAATCTATCAAAACTATTTCTACTATACTTCAATACACGATTGATAATTAAATGATTTATTTGTTTAAATAAATATCTCTAAATACATTCTGTAGAATTTTGTTAACATTATAACTCAAATAACGATCACAATACAACAGTTAAATGAACAATTGGAAAGTTAAAGCAAAGATATAGTATAATTAGTATTAAATATTATATTGAGTTTATTACACCTAAAAAATTGATTTATTATCATAATGACGAACACTATCACAAGATCTGACGTTAATTACTTTTGTCAAATATATAATCAAAAAGAGTAATCAAACCCATTTGTCGTATTAGTTATCAAACTAATTATTATTATTATTATTATTACTTCTTTTTGGTTAATTATGATTGATTTATTAAAATTTAAATAATTTTACGAAAATCAAAAATTAATTCCGTCGAACAATTAAACCGATATAAATAATGTAATAAAAAATTATTGATATAACTTTATACATTGTAGTTTATTGTTTTGATAACGAACAAATTAAATTACGAAGTAAACCCTTTTCTTCTAATATTGTGGCGAACACAGAGACACAAAGTTGGTTTAAATAAAATAGTTTATTTAATTAAATTAAATTAAAATTACAATAATGCCAATTAAGTCGTGAACACAACCGCAAACAAAGGAAACAATGAATTCGGGGAATTTCCGACGCGACGTAGTTTCGGTTAGCACACGTCAGAGACTGAGACTACTTGGCGCCAACACAGTATATATATGGGCAAAAGTAGCGCCCTCTGATGAGTTCTTTAGAAACTCCACAGAACAGTAGCGACATCTAGTGAAATCCTTAGGAATTCCTATAGATGGCAGCACTGCACACCATATTTGCCCTCACAAATAAAAGCTTTGCCTCAAAGCGCCATTTTGTTGTTTACATCTGACATAACTATCGTTAAATTATACAATTTTAAATCTTAATTATCTTAATGTTTCAAAAACAGTCATCATTAAGTAAGTATTCCTAAGAACTCATTACGAATTCCTTTTAAAATTTCAAGTAATCATAAATTCCTATACTATTTGCAAAACGTCAACCAAAGAGTCTAGAAATATGTGAATTCCACAGAACTACCGTTTCTATATTTAGTAAAGAATTTGAATTCCCTATCTAACCCTACATACCCAAGAATTCAAAAGAATTCTTAACTTTTTATATTAATTCCTTAGCACTAAATGCTAACATGAAAACCATTCATATACCTAGAATTCCTATGAATTCCCTAACCCCATTGATTAACTTGGAATCATCATCACTTCCGAAATTCACACTATAACATCAATGCTGAGAACTCTTTGATCTTGTAATGAATTATGATTACTGGCTTTCATTCTAACCTCAGGAACTCACTTAATGTCTCATTATCTCTACATTGTTATGATTTCTAGGAATTCACATTTAAAAATGAAAATACACACTTAATATTAGTAATACTGAATCATGCTTTTTAGTTGAAATAAAACAATTCTATTAAATTAGAGCAAGCAAATAAAATAAAGTAAACATACCAGAATTCTTAACGGAATAAGACTTCTTTCAAATATTAAATGTTAAAATACTAAAATAAAACAAATCTAAAATAATGCTAAATTATAACTGGATGTCCTTATAAAGCTCTTTGTGGCCTTTTGGTCTCTCGCTGATCGGCGAATTCCAGTGAATTCATCGCTACTTTCATCCGAATTCGTCTGAATAACATCGAGAAAGCCGGTTTCAACGAACTGACTATCGAAGTCATAAGTTTTAGTCGCTGATTCGTTCATAATTTCATTATGATCGGCAGGAATTCCAACGAACACTTCGTAACATGCTTCAGAATCAGTGAATTCTTGAATTCCGCTTTTTTCGTGACGCAACTTTATAAGCCCATCGGTAACCAGATCATATGTCGGTCTAGCAACCAAAGAATTTACGCGATACACCAACGGTGATATCTTTTCGGAATTCTCGTACGATCCATAATAATTATGTTTTAATTTTTTTCTTTTTCCCTTTTTGCGCGCCGGCTTTTCTTGAGCGTGAATAATAAGTGACTTTGCGAGAATTTTCCCATCATTTCCACCATCCTTATTCTCATCCAAAACGAGTCGAGAACTCCAAGGACTTCTACTTTTACGTATAACGCCCAAATCTTCCATATCTTGGATTATCTTTTGTACTTGTTTTCTTTTATCCATTGAATATTGAACTGGAGCGGAATGCACAGGAGGACCTTCGGTTGGTATTTCGAATTCAGCTACTGAACACTTTCCCAAATCCTTCTCGTCAAACGCAAATAATTTAGAAAATAGCTCAAGGAGTTCGGATAATTTTTGTTTTTCGGAATTCGTAAGATTTTTGTTGACCTTAACATTACCGTTGCCAACTGGAATTTCAATGATCTCCTTGTCACTTTTCAATTTATCCTCGAATTCCTCCTTTAACTCTTCTAAAATTTCAAACGAATTTTCATTGACATCAGCAGTGTTGATCAAAACATCATCGGATGCGAATTCTTCGAATTGACCTAAGACGGTTCCGGCATCAATAATTTTATCTTTCATAGACGGATTCATCACTTCAATTTCGGCTTCTTCTTCATCGAATTTTATCAAAGAATTGGCAACAGCGATACTGGAATTCTTATTATAAGTTTTAGTATTCGTGCATACCAAACCGATCATACCACCATTTCTCTTCTTATTATTAATGCTGATTCTTACAGTAGTTCGTGATCTCTTCGGAATTACTACGTTCTCCACAGAATGCACATTCGCTGCTATTTTTTCATTTTTCTTCGAATTCTTTGGAATTCGGAATTGTACTGACTTTTTATTCCAATCGATCACCGGTTGAACGACAACATTAAAATCGTTTCCCAAGAGAAGTTTGAATGGAGAATTCCTGACAACCATTGCATCGATCGAAGCTTTAATCTCTTCTCGCTTATCGTTAACATTGACAATTTCGACATTTGTTTCTCCAATCACGTCAAACGCTGTATTGTTACCGCATCGTACCTGTGGTCCATTATAATCCTTAATTGTTAGACCAGCCTCTTTGACTATTTCTTCATTAACAATAGTTATCACAGAGCCCGTATCGAAGAGTGCTTTCAATGGAATTCCGTTAAGTTCGACATTTACATAAAGGAGTTCCTCGCAAACAACCGCTGAACTAAGCGAGTTCGTGTTTACTGGCTTCACTTTTGTCTTGTCTGATGGTTTGGATTCTTCAGAATTCGACGCTTTACTGCAGAATTTTGCCACGTGACCAACTTCCTGACATGACTAACATTTTGGTTGACCTTTAGAATTCCGCAAATTGTTCCAATCTCGAAAGCGATTTGGTCTTTGAAAACGATGTGAATTCTGAGAGTTCTGAGTTTGTGAATTCTTCATAACGTTATCCGAAAGTTTCCCAAGAATTTCATTCTGCTTGGACATCATATCGAACATCTGTTTATTCATTTCTGCGATCTGTTTTCCCATGACTTCTGTCACTTTGTCGACAATCTCCGGAAAATTCACACGAATTCCCTGCTCAACTAACTTTAAAACTCGGATGAGATCTTTAATTGTCTTTGGTTCGTGCATAAATACGTGTTGAGCAATTCTAGGATCCATACCTTCTATAAGGTGATGCATGATGTCCTCCTCAGGCATTCCATCATTTAATCGTTTGCAAAGCGCGCTTTTATCAAACACATAATTCGCTGTGAGTTCACCTGGAATTTGAATTCTTCTTCGGAGTTTCTGACGCAGGAATTCCTTATAGTTTGACTGAAGGAAACTCTCCTTCAGACTCTCAATTAAGCGTTCATAAGAATTTACACCGCTCATGCAAAAAGCGCGAAACCAATTTTTTGCTGTACCTTTGAGGAAACCAGGGAGTCTCTCTATTTTCGTTTCTTCGTTCCATTTGTTCAATTTCGCCATGTATTCGAAGTCTTCTATCCAATTTAAAACGTCCTGCCGCGGATCTCCTGAGAAGTAGTCGATTTTGTATGAGAACCGCTGATAGGAATTCCCTGCTTCTGTCGATGTAGAAATGACACCATCGCTCGTTTGTGTTATGAAATTATCGCCGTTCATCATTGTAGGTAATTCTCGCATTTAATCCAAACTTATTAAGTCCCAAACACTGCACACAAATTGCGCCAAAATCGCCAAAACCGAGAAATCACAAAAAAATAAAAAATTATAGAAAATTTTCTGTCTCGGTGGGACCTCCAAATGTGGCGAACGCAGTGACACAAAAGTGGTAATAAAATAATAGTTTATTAATTAAAATAAATGGGACACCAATTACAATTAAGGAAAAAGCGCGAACAGCACAACAAACAAAGAACTCAGGGAATTCCTAGGGTGACGTGACTACCTCTAGCACTGAACAGAGACTCCTCGTTTTGGCGGCAAACAAAGGCTACTTATACTTTTTAATAGCGCCCTCTGGCGAGTTCCTAGTGAACTCCCAGGAACACTGGCGCCCTCTAGCGAACTCTTAGGGAACTCCCAATTCGCTGACTCATCATTACATTTGGCCCCTTATAAAAAAGATTAGACTCTAATCTGCGTATCACACCAAAAATCCTGCGAATTCTTAAGCGTATCTCTGCTTAATCATCAAATTCATTGGGAATTCTAGATTATGCACAATTAATTTCACATAGGAATTCTCTAGAATTCTTCCGTTTGAAGTCGCGTTCACAGAATAAAATTACTAATTAGTACTAAGTATAACACGGAACATTTTTTCTAACATTAAACGAAATAATAATAAATATAAAAAGACATGCAGATTATTGGAATTCTTTTTCGCATTAAACGCTTTCGTGCAATCCTGGTCCACAATTATTCTCGGACATTATGATTGCAAAAGGAATTCTAGAGATATCTTTAGCGATAGTTTCATTCTTATGCTTATCCACTGGAATTCTCTTGAATCCTTTACACGCTTCATGATTCCCGAATTCCAACTTTTGGCGATTTCTAAATTTACATTCGAATTCCTCTGTTTTCATTTTTGAAGAATTTCCAGCAATTAAGATTCCACTCTTCACGAAATTCTTTTTACCATTATCGATTTCTAAGCAATTCGCATTTTCGAATTCTTGAAATTTCTTTATAACTTGAGAATTCTTAATACTTTTCACGGATTCCAATTCCTTAGATGCCGAATTCCTTTTAACACTACTAATTCTTTATCCACGTTTGACGACAGGAACCAATTTACAATCAATATCTGCACTGTTAACACACACAAAACCATTCAAGCAATTACGATATTCTTTCTTCTTATTTTCAATAGTAATCTTAGTTGTTTTAAATAAATGCTTAGGAATTCTTTCGCTTTTTTCAATCGTATTAGCAATTCCTTTTGTCTTCTCAAATTTCTCTGGAATCTGAAATTTAACGGTACTATTGTTCCAGTCAATTAATGGTCTGAATTCCACATTAAAGTCATTACCAATAAGAAGTTTAAACTGAGAATTCCTCACGACAACAGCACTAATTGAAGCTTTTATCTCCTCGTTATTCTTAGTTACATGACGAATTTCAATCTCGGCCTGCCCACGAATACAAAACTCTGTTCCATTTCCGCATCGTAATCTTGGGCCTGAATAAATTCGGATAGGAATTCCAGCCTTTTTGATTACATCTTCGCGAACGATTGTAACAACAGATCCTGTATCAAGAATTCCTTTTACAGGAATTCCATGTAATTCGACGTCAACATATAGGAGTTCTTTATCATTTACTTTTGCAGTATTGTCACTTGAATTCTTCGAAGACTGAACTCGTGTTTGAGCTGACAAAATTAATCTTTTAGATTTCTGGGAATTCCGACAAAACCGAGCGATATGTCCAACTTCTTTGCAATTCCAACACTTATAACTTCTTTTAAAACTACTAAAATTTACATCATAGAATTCCTCGGAACTCTGAATTCCTGATGAATTCATTAAATTTTCAGATAATTTTTCAAGAATATCATTTTGTTTTCTTATCATATCGAACATCTGCTTATTCATCTCTGCTATCTGTTTTCCAATGACTTCGGTTACTTTATCAACGTTATCCGACTGAGAATTCTTTTCTTCACATAAATTCTCTATACACACCTTGGAACTCTCTGGAGTTCTCGTGTAATTCACGGTTAAACAGTTATCAGGAACAGTAACGCGAATTCCTTGCTCGACTAACTTGGAAACTCGGATCAGCTCTTTGATGGTCTTCGGTTCATGCATGAATACGTATTGTGCAATCTTCGGATTAAGACCTTCTAACAAATGATGCATGATCTCTTCCTCAGGCATTCCTTCGTTTAATCGCTTGCATAACGCGCTCTTGTCGAATACATAGTTAGCAGTGAGTTCTCCTGGAATTTGAACTCTTCTACGGAGTTCCTGACGCAAGAATTCCTTATAGTTTGACTGAAGGAAGCTCTCCTTCAGACTCTCAATCAAACGCTCATATGAATTCACACTACTCATATTAAAAGCGCGAAACCAATTTTTTGCGGTACCTTTTAAAAATCCTGGAAGTCTCTCGATCTTTGTCTCGTCGCTCCACTTATTTATTTTCGCCATATAATCGAACTCTTCGACCCAAGTGAGGACGTCCTGACGAGGATCTCCTGAGTAGAAGTCAATGCTATGCGAATTTCTCTGACACGAATTCCCATGATTTTCAAACGTACAAATCACACCATTGTTTGTTTCGGCCATTAAGTAATTACTGCCACCCATCCTTATTAGTAATTTAATTAAACGCAAAACACTTTAAACTGTCACAATCGTCGATAAGTTACGAGAACAATCAAATTACTGAAAAAATAATTTTCAGTGTCTCGGTGGGACCTCCAAATGTGACGAACACAGAGACACAAAGTTTGTTTTAAATAAATTAGTTTATTTAATAAATTAAATTGAAATTACAATAATGCCTAAAATAGGCGCGAACACGACCGCAAACAAATCAAAGAACTCGGGGAATTCCCGACCCGACGTAGTTCGGGTTAGCACACGTCAGAGACTCGACTGCTTGGCGCGAACATTGAGTATATATATGGGCAAATGTAGCGCCCTCTGGTGAGTTCCTTAGGAACTCCTCCGACCAGTAGCGACCTCTAGCGAACTCCTAAGGAATTCCTAGCATTCCATAGATGGCAGCACTGCACACCACAATATTAGACTTGTAAATAAATTAACTTTTCAGAACCCGACGCTACCCGACAACTTTGACCCGAATACGACATCAGAAATCATTATTCTAGTTTATAATACAAATTTTAACAAAATTTTAGAAATATTTATATCTAAAAACTTAATAAATTAAAAATTGAAGTTTTACAACATGTTATTATAATTTAGTTTTAAATTCTACAAAATCATTCCAAAAAAAGTCGGATTAGCACTAAAAAATTTTGGATTAGCACTAAAAAATTTTAAAACCCGAACCGACTACTTTGAGCTCGAACTTGACATTCCGGGTACTCTTTTACAAGTCTTATTTATTTGTTTTGATACCTTTAACTCCAAGATAAGTAGTCATTTGACCCGCTGATGACATTTCCTCCGAATCTTCACCAGAAGCTGATGATCTGACAGCAAATAGTTTACTACTAAAATCATCAAAAAGTTGATTTAATTTATTTTCCACACTGTTCTTAATGATATTCGGCAGTTCAGTGTTGGAGATTAAATGATTCACTTTAGCACATTCTGATTTTAATTCTTCCCTACAATCAGAATAAGCTATAGCTTGTAATTTATTAATTTCTTTGTCAATTAACGGAATTTCGTCCAATAAAATCTTATAAGCATTAGTTGTAATAACTATCCCATTTGGGACATTATATCGACATTTTTCGTTGTGGTCTTGATTTTTACTTAATTGCAATAAATGAGATAAAGACGCTCCTTTGCCGCCACTTAATTCAACACTCTTTGCTGATTCATCAGATAATGACAATACTAGACTAGACTCTGCTATTATGCACTGCTTATACGGATTAAAAGTAGTGTTTTTTATATCGATATCATTCTGATATAGAATAAGACATTTTCCTTCTTTATTATTAATAATCATATCCATAAGTTTTGTAGCATTATTTTGTGGTTTAATTATTTCCACGTCAACATGTTTTTCAGAAAATTTTGCACTAAATTTTATTTTCTTAAGATTATTAGTAATTGACTGTAAATTTTCGAAATCATCACAAGTTAAGGACAATTCGCAAAGCGTATGATTTCTCCCAGTTTTTTCAAAGTAATAACCGTATCGATATTTGTAACTGTGTTTACCCGAAACGAGTCCGATGTGAAAAGATAAACCTTTTCAAAATAAATATTTTTTTAATATTTCATTATTTTGATTTTTTTGGTTTTAATAAAAATAGAATTATTTTTACCTGCTTTGCTATAACCAATTATTTTGATTAATTTACAACATTCCTGTATTTCAATATATCTTTTAGATTTCGAACCCCATAAGTAAATGATTTTTTGGTCTAAATTCTCTACTTTTATTGTGCCTTTAATTTGACCCAATTGTTCGAATCCATTCTCAATAATCAACTGTTTTGTGTTTGGCTGTATTGCTAATTGTTTTGCAAGAAATTTATCATCAAAGTCATTGGTAAAGTCGTAAACCCTAGAAACAGCCAACCATAGCAGCCTTAATCGCACAAATACTAATTCAATGCCATTTCTTCTCAGATAACCTCTAAATTTGATTCTATTTCTACGAAAAGGAAACAGAATTTCGAAACCGAAACCGCAAAGTTTATATTCATTTTGAAAATAGTTTACGCTCGTCTGTTCGTCTAAAGTATAAATATTTCCATCATTGTCTTCAAATCTTAACAAAATTCTAGCATTTATTTTATCATTTTGTGGTATCCATAACACATTAATTGTTAGACACTGATTCGAAGAATTTAAGCCGTATATAAACATATTCTCTCTAAAATTCTTTAAAAATAAAATTTATGTTTTATTAAACAACTATTCATAAATAGCTCTTTTAGTATTTATTAAGTCTTTAATAGTAATTGAAAATCTTCATATTTTAATTACCGTTACCGTAATGTTACCGAACCCAAAATTATCGTTACCGTTTCATTACCTGTGGTGTATGTGACCCTTTGTCACTACACTGTTAGTGTACTGTTCTAGATTTTTCTAGAACTTTGAATACTCATTGCTTAACGTTAACAATTGTATAACTTTAGTCATTACAGTTAACTTACGTTCTCTTATGTATTACAACAATGTATACAGTAAAGTAATTTTAATGCTTGAATGCTATCATTTTGCTTAACTGTTTTCATAGCCTATGTTTAGCATTGTGTTCACTCTCGTGAACACTGTGATCTAGTCTTCGGTGGTATCACGTGGTTCTTCGGGCATTCTTTTTAATCTGTTAACGTCGTCACTTACTTACAGTTCCGACAACTACTGTCGTACACTACATTACCGGTAAAAACAAAAATCATATTTCATTACCGTACCGTTACCGTGAACTTTTTAAAGTTCACTGTCGCACTGTTACCGTACCGTTACCGAACCCAAAATTATCGTTACCGTTTCATTACAGCAAAAATTTAATTTTTTTACTTCATTACGGGATCAATTATCCAAATTCACTGTCGTACCGGTAATGAAAAAAATTTTCAATCACTAGTCTTTAACTTAAAAGTTACTTTACGTTTAAAAGTTTATTAAGTAAAAAATCAAATAAAACTCTACTTGATTTCAAACATACAGACACAAAGACACAGACATGATTAGACACCTCAAAATTTTGGAAAAATAAACTCAGTATTTTGCTTGGATTTTGGAACAAAAAACCTTTGAATTTTGGAATTAT
>JAQGAW010004737.1:0-10527 GCA_034698025.1 Phthiracarus crinitus | reverse complement strand
TGTAATAGAAATTAAAATTATTTTAAAAATCGAAATTAAAATGTAATTGAAATAAAAATTAAAGTAAAAATCGAAATATAAATGGAATTGAAATCAGAAAAGTCATATGGAAACAACACTAGTACACGTACATAAAATAATGCTCTAAAATAGCATTCACGAGCTATCTATTGTAGAAATGTAAATCATTACTTATTGAGTGTAAGTATTAGATGTGTCGCGGTTTGCCGAGGATTTCTCTTGTATATGAAATTGCAAAATATAATATTATCAATACAAAGTAGTAACGTGTAGTGATATCACTGATTAGTTAAATATTGTTTGATTGATTTGCACTCTAGAGAATTGTAACGATAGCACTGATAAGTTAAATTTCGCAACAAAGATTTTTTTCATTATTAATGATATTACGCCCATATCTTCTGGACGTTCAATGCTTTACATGATAAGGATTAGCATTACTGTAATTATTACATGCTTTTTCAAGCTTTTACTATAATGTTAACAAACATATCAGAGAAAAACAATCTTTTTAAGTAATGTCGTAATACCAAAGAAAGTTAAATTTTGATTGATTGTTTGTATGGTTTGATTTCATGGTTATATTAAAACTTAATTTATAACAAATATTGATTAATAGAATTTTTTTTAATTCATTTATTTTTTATAAATTATAACGTATTTAATTTAATAGATAAAATTAGGTAAAATTTTTAATATCTTCATTGTGTATATGTGTCAATGGATAAAACTTAAACTTATTTTAATATACAATGCCAAAGGAATAATTTATTATTATTTTCATTCGTGTTAAGCTTTTAAAGTTTGTTTAAATATTATTCCCACAAATGTAAGATAAATAAGCCGTGATATGCGAAATGAATTAAAGGAAAAATAGAAACTATAAAATTCTTTCAAATGCATAATTTTCCTTCAAAACAGGCACACTTATTTAAAACACTTATCCTCACAGACAAATCAATTAATCTATTGTGAAACTATTTAAGTGCTGAAAAGCGATATTTTTAAGTATAAAAACATTGTTTTCACGATAGAATAGAGGCATCAAATTACTATTTGGTTAACATTATAATGTATGTCTAAAATGAGCGATAGAGAAGGGGTAAAATTTTCATTGAGAAAATTGTCTGAAATTCTGTGAAATATCTTTGGAAAATTTTAAAAATTTCTTTGAGAATTATAGCACATTTCCTTGATAATTCTTTTAGAAATCTAAACTATATCAAAATTAAAATGACAATTATAAATTTTCTTGGTGATAGAATAAGAAAATATACGTAATATTTTAAAGTGATAATTTCGGTTTTTAAACAAACAAAATTATCTTCACAAAACGAGATTTTCATGAATTAATTTTCAAAAGAAATTCTTGTTTTTAGATAAAAAGTATTAACTAATTTTTATTAGAATAATTTTAAACTTGTGAGAAAAAAAAGTGAGAAACTTATTATTTTATTAGAATATAATAACGGCTTCATATCCTTAAATGTTTTATTACATTGTATTTAAGTTTACATTAGTATAGTGAAACGTCACAAATTTTCTGAAACGTGTTTTATTTTTATAAGTTATTCAGTATTTAAGGCATGATAGGATACGGCAACAATAATTAGATATGGAAAAAAGCTCAGAGTGAGCTTAAGCCTTTTTATATTTAGGAGCTTGAAGCTCAAGCTACAAGCTCAATGTAAATTGAGCTTAAAAATTTAAGCTCAAGCTCGAAGCTCAGGGTATCGAGCTTATTGAGCTTATTAAT
Organism: Phthiracarus crinitus; assembly: GCA_034698025.1. Taxonomy (NCBI): domain Eukaryota; kingdom Metazoa; phylum Arthropoda; class Arachnida; order Sarcoptiformes; family Phthiracaridae; genus Phthiracarus; species Phthiracarus crinitus. The sequence continues at coordinate 8,750 of JAQGAW010004737.1, read as the reverse complement.
CATATAATCCAACAAAATTATTACTTTTTTAGTATCTTATTTTAAATGAATTTCGTATATTTGCATATAAATATTTGTATTCCATAAATTTTGTATAGATTGAAACTTAATTTAGGCATATATTTGTATTAAATATTTTTATTTAATATAATTTGGTAAAATATGTTAAGGATAAAATTTTTTATAAGCTCTAAGCTCATGCTCAAGCTCGCCATATTTTTTAAAGCTCAAGCTCAAGCTCAGTATAAAAATAATAAGCTCAAGCTCAAGCTCGGTATAATTGAACTTTTTGCCATCTCTATTATTAACCGGTTAAGGTTAAGAGTAAAGACATTTCTTTAACTTTTGACTTTTGTGAATCACTAAATTAATCGTTAGAAATATTTGTCTTATTTATTATAATAATTAGTTTTAGTTATTGAAACATTATAATTGTATTAGTAGGAGCCGCCCCTTATACCCCCTCAAAATCCCAATACCCCCGGCTAAAATTGGATACCCTTGGCAAAACCCTTATAACCCTCCTGTATCCCTTATGCCCCCAAACCCATCCCAATATTGTTTTAAGCGTTTTTAAATTAAATTTGATAATCCTTGGTAAACTTTAATAAATTTTTGAAAAACTTTTGATAAACTTATTAAACTATAACAAACTCAATTATGATAAACTATAATAAACTATAAATAACTCAAATTCTTTTTAATTCATTTATTTAAAAAATTATATATATTTAAATTACAATTTAAAAAACAATTAATTTAATTTATTGATGGTTCGGCCTCCAAAATTCATTTCGATACCTTCATCCATCGCAAGCCAGTTTGCGCAAGTTTCCCATCGCCAACAATGCTTGTAAATGTAATTTATTTAAAAAGTTTGAAATTAGGCATTATCTTTCAACTTTAATATTCCCGCATCAGTTGAAATATGTGTTTTGTGAATTAATAAAAAATCGCACAAAATTTCCAATGTCACAGTTTCTGGCATGGGTTACAGCCATTTCGCTTTTTGCCAGAAACCCATTATGGCTTTCAGTGAAGTTAATTCCTTGGATTACGCGCTCATAAAGAAATAAATAATTAATTAAAGGTCAACATATGTATGAATAGTTAATACTTACTCCATGTAGAATGTTCTCGCAATATTCGATGTCCAAATAAGCCAAATACCAATCGTAAAATGCTTTCACGTTAGTAAATTGGTTGCAAATTTCGTTGGTATACAGCAACCACCACTGATAATCATGCATTTGTTTGTCAAATTACATGATAACGAATAAATGAAATGAAATGAAATGAAATGAAATGAAATGAAAATGAATGATAATTAGTAACTGATAAGTGACTGATATACACTATCGTTCAAAAATAAGTTTCCAAACATTTTTAACGTAAAATCATTTAATAATTTAGCCGAAAACTGATTTTAACAATAATTTATAATAAAAACTTAAAGATAAACATAAAACAAATAAGTTTTAATACAATTTAAAAATTTAATTTTAAAACATATAATTGAATTTAAGTTTATAAAAAGTTACGCCAATTCAAAAATAGGTTCCCAATTATAAAATATTTAATTAGTAAATTTTAAGTTAATTTAAAGAAATTAATATTTAGTATTACCCCCCTTAGCCTTTGACAGCTTCCAATCGATCCCGAATGCTTCCAACTAGTTTTCGACATACTTCGGGATCGATTTTCGACAAAGTTTCGAACAAGGCTTTTTCGAAATTTTTAATCAAATTTCGACTATTATGTGGCACATTTCTTTCCAAATGATCCCACAAATGTTCAATAATATTTAGATCTGGACTTTGTGGCGGCCAATAGAGTAAATTAATGTTATTATCGGCCAACCATTTTTTAGCCAACTTTGATGTGTGCTTCGGGTCATTATCTTGTTGGAAAATAAAATTATTCCGAATCCCTAAATTAGTGGCACTTTTAATAATATTGGTGTCCATAATATTAACGTACTTTACGGCATTCATAGTTGATTCAATTTTATGCAATGTGCCGACGCCGGACATTAAAACACAACCCCATTACATACGAGTGTTTAATGGTTGTGTTAATTGTGTCTGGAATTAGTCCTTCACTTCGTGTTTTCCAAACACGTTGACGCCGATTAGAAATTTCGAATTTGGACTCATCAGACCACAAAACCTTTTTTAAAGAAGAATGGTCGCATTTTTAAGTATTTTTTAGCAAACGCGAGACGTTTCGCTCTGTTGGCCTTTGAAATACAAGGACTCTTTCTCGCTATGCCACCATAAAAACCTTTTTCCCGAAGGCGCCGCTTAACCGTAGATTCACTACAATTAAGTTGAAGATCCAGCTTAATTGTGTTTGCGGTGAGTTAACGATTACCGGTGCAATGTTTTGAAATGCGGGAATCGGTCCGACTATCGGTGCAACGTTTGCGGCCACTTCTCTTAATATTTTTTGCTGTGCCAAACGTTTTAATTTTCCCCACAATTTTTCCCACCCCCCTGTGGCTACAATTAAACTGCCGACCAATGCTTCGAAGAGTTTGTCCACTTAAACTTAATTCGAACATTTTAAGTCTTTCGGCTTCAGTAAATTCCCTTATCTTAACTATTCAACAAAAATTAGTTTAATATTAAGCACTTCATTTAAAACTGCACACAAAACAATAATTAAAAACACTCACTTTAATGTTTAATGATGTTTAATTAAGATAAGAGTAATATGGGAACTTAATTATGAATTGGCAAAAAATTATACTATTGTTTTTGTTTACTTCTAAAACAAAAACGTTTTCGCGCATAAATATAATTTTAGTTGCATTTCATTCTACATAAATATTGCTTCATTTCTATATAAAATTCATAGTTTTAACATTAGGGGTTTTCGATTTATTAAGTTTTTAAGTTCTACTTTATGTATATTTGTGGATACTTATTTTTGAACGATACTGTATGCCAATGAGTGATATGAACAATCTGACAGTAAAATGGATGTTATGAATAGAGCATGTTTGGGAAAACTCATAAATTAGGTCTAAAACTTTGAAGTAGATTTTGATGCGAAAATGCTATAAAGTATGCAATAAAATTAGATAATTAAAAAATATTAAACACAAATAAGTTATTACCTGAAGAAATGCATACTTCATTGAAATAGCGATCATCTTATTTAACGATAATCCAAGGAATCGGTAATCCAAATATCAAGCCATCATTCGTCCTACTAATCCATAGCTTTGATTATAACTTAACCCAATTAATAATACACTTTATTAAGAAAGAAGTGAACAAATTCGTGAGATGTTATACATTCTGTGATCAATCACAGAATGAAAACTTTTACTCTAACACTCACTTATATAAGCTATCAAAAAGTGATTAAAAGTGATTATCGTTACAGGATTGAAACAATACTATTGGTTGGTAATAACTATGACATTGTATTAAAGCTTTAAAGTTTATAGTTATACTTCACTGCATAACAGTACACATACACTATACATAACGTTTTGCTTATGTTTTGATGTTTCGCGCCAAAAATAGTAAAACGTTTCATAAACGTTTTTGCAAACGCGTTGATTACGTTACTTTTGATAATTAATAGCGCGAAATACAAATTATATTTTGAACACTAAAAATTATATCAAATTAAAAACAAAGTTAATGATAATTTTTAATATAAAGAACAGATTTATTATTTAAATTTATAAATCTTAAATATTAATAATTATTAAAACTACAATCAATATGCCAATACGAATCGGAAGCAAAAATCCGAAAAACAAAAAATTTTATTCGGAGTGATGTGCAGTCTCTCCCAAAACAACCCAAAGACGCGAGCTTTCAAAAAAGAGAGAAGAAAATAGAAATGCTAATATGAGCGATAAAATGCAAACCAATATTTCTTTTGTATCATTTAAAGTACATTTTAAGAAATATTTCTTAAAATTGTTAGATATTAGTAGAATCGTTAGTTATATAAAAAATCGTTAGTTTCGTTAGAAAAATTTGTTTATTTAATATTTTCATTGGTTATCATTACGCAAAGTATAAATTGAATTGATTAATTCAGGTGAAAACTTTAATCGTTAACTATTTTTAAATCCCTCATTAAGTTATACACAATTATAACATATATAAGTTCACACATCCGTGTGCTTAAATGATTTTAATATTAAAGTTATATTTTATTTTGTAATCATTAGTGATGGCAAAAACGCTCAATTATACTGAGCTTCAGCTTGAGCTTGTTAAGCTCAAGCTCATAAATCCCTGAGCTTTAAAAAATGTGGTGAGCTTTGAGCTTGAGCTTAAAGCTTCTTGACAACAATAATTTGAGCTTCAAGCTCAGCTCAGCTCAAGCTTAAGCTCACTCTGAGCTTTTTACCATCTCTAGTAATTATTTAGTTATGAAGTACAAATTAAGCTTAAAATAGTTATAAATATCAAATTAATTAAACCATCGTAGATGAACGGTACAGTCACTGGTACCGTTCAAAATAGAAGTGTTTTGAAACAGTTATGTTTTATCATGAATGGAATGATTAGGCCATCACTGTATATGTAATGTATTTTGCATGTAAGGTCAATGTAATTCTGCAGTTAATGTATAATTGAGAAATATTTGCATAGTGCCATAAACATAAATATTTTAAAGAGAATGTGCATAATTTGAAGATGGAATCGACACATTAAAAATGTCTATATTCGAAATTCGTGCGAATATAATTTTTGATAAAATTTAAAATTCTATTATACAGACTAAACTCAAACCTTTCTAAAGACAACAAAATTCGGGATAGAAAACTTGCAAATTCAGGTAATAAAAGCGATTTTGGGGAATTAGGGCTATGTATGGTATAATTTATACTTTGTAATTATATCAAAACTTAATAAACAATATTTATTTCTGGGGAAGTGAGCCTAAAAAACTGTTCGGATTTGAACGATAATTTTTTGAACTATGGATTAAAAATAAATCGGTCTCAGCATCGGTTTTGATAAACTTGTTTTTTAAATTCGGTGTAAATATTGTTTTTTTGGAGTTCGGGAAAAAATAATGGTTTAATTTACTTAATTTATTATATAAACTGTATTTATAAATATCCCAGAATATAATATAAACGATAGCGATTCGGAACACCCGAATCCTGATGTGCTCACTCGTGATCAGCAATACTTAATACAATAAACGCAAAATTTGGAAAAAAATTTACCGTTTCCGTCAATGAGCCAAACCTGCGGTAATAAATCGTTATTTGTTGTTTTCAAAATTGAATACTCATTTACTAAATACTGAACTTCACGAAAAGCTAAAAAACCCGCCATATATGGCGTAGTTATCGACACCAAAGCGCTATTTTCGTACAAACACTTAAAATTATTACTGGCGTCTAATACTACTGCCGTTACGCACGCTTTCGAGTTATCATGTTTGTCGTACGAAATATCCAAACCTCCGATCAATTTAATGTCATCAATATTCTGTGCCCACTGTTCTGTGTCAGTCATTATTAGTTTATCTTTCATTTCTATTTGCAACTTCTCGTACAATTCAATGGAATTTTCGCTTAACTTATCCATCATTAATAATGAAAATAGACTTTTATAAGAAATATTTTTTTAATATAATAAAAGATAATGTACTTTTAAACATTTGTCACAATTCACACCAAATTAGAACCCAATGGTAAAAGTTTAACAGTTCTGTGATCCAATTTAAAGTGTCTTTCGACGAGCTTTTCATCGTTCATGTGATGAACTTTAATATTTCCAGTGATGAGCGATGAAAATCCAGTCTTAACTTTGTCGACTTCGCACCAAATCTCGCACTCGTGAGCCAATGATATCACAAATCTATTTATTTCTTCGTCGTCGTCATCGGTGGGCAAATGCGCACCAATACAGACAATGGTGTCGTTAACGCAATGTTTGCGCAAATTTCGATATAATTTATAAATATCAACGAAATCAATGTTAAGTGAAAATAGTGTGGTTATGTCGTCGATTATAATCACAGTGTTTGGCGATATTTGCGACAATTGAGCGTTAATATCATCAATAAATCGATTGTAATTAAACTCGTGATAACCGAATGCGTCGATCAGTTTAATTAACTGTTGATTATCTCTGGCATTCTTCAGATTAATACCACATTTGGACGCAACAGCGCTGTAATGAAACCAATTCTCTGACACCAATATTAATACGATTTGTTGCCGTTTTTTCACGAAATGATGGATAAATGAGTGAATCGGAAATTGAATTGAGTTAATATCGCTATTTGTTAATAACACAAACTTATTATTAGTTAAGTCTAATAATGGCATTAAATCACTCATTATGTTGTGTCGTAAAAACGTGGTATCGATTATTACTAGCATATACAGTATAGCCTATCTATATATACCCAAATGTTTAACTTTCCCGGGTTTTATAATTGAAATCATAAATGAATACATATTAATGATATATAAGCTAGAATTGAACAAATTATGAGGAAATATATTTCTAATGCGGAACAATGTTTGAATGATTGACAAACAGCTTTGTGTGCAAATACCGATCAAAAAAATTGAAGTTCAAACAAACTTTATTCTGTGAATAAAATTACGCAAAAACGTATAGCGCTTACTGTAACTGTACTCAAGAATAAGTGCATACAGTATTGTGAGTGAGTGAGTGACGCAAGTCTGTTGGTATTGTTATTCATACGTATATTATATCGACGTTTGTTGCATTGAACGTGATTTGAACCAATAGCGATGCGAATCGTGTCTTACACTCTTTATTAAAGTTCTAGTTTTTTCATAACACGTATATTTAACTGTGAATTGATTTGCTTAACGATACATACAGTTATATAACAGTTGTGTGCGAAAACACTTTTGACGTTTAATAATAATAATAATTGTTGAAAACTATCAGTTTTATACGTTAAACCAATAATATTTTGAATATTAATAATTAAATTAATTAATTTCGATAATGAAGTTAAACGCGAATAAATTGTTGAACATTTCTCCTGTGGTTTTGGTAATAATCGGTGACTTAATAATATCGGCGTTATGTGCGAACAAAGACTATTACCAACTGTTGGGTGTTTCGCGCGACGCAACCGACAAACAGATCAAGAAAGCGTTCCGAAAGCTAGCGATTCAATACCATCCCGACAAGAATAAGGAGAAAGACGCTGAAGACAGGTTCAGAGAAATAGCGAAGGCATATGAAGTGCTGTCCGACAAAGAAAAGAGGAAAAACTATGACCAGTTTGGCGATGAAGACGCGAATGGTTTTGGAAATGGTTTCGGAGGTTTCAACTCTGGAGGACAAGCTTTTAACTTCAATTTTAACGATTTCTTTAAGAATTTCGATGAATCGATGAACTTTCATCAGTCGCAGCACACGTTTAATGGCAATCATGAGCATAACAGTGAACACTTCAATAATCACTTTAAAGCGCATTTCAATGATCATCGACAACACGCGCATAAGGGTTTCGGGTTTAACTTCGACGACATCTTCGATGATATGGATAAAGACGAATTCGGTTCGTTTGGCAACATCTTTGCTCAACACAGTGGCGGCGGTTTAGGTTTAGGCGGTATGTTCGGTGACGGCAACTCTTTTTTCGGATCTCATTTCGGCGGTGGACTGCAAATGAATGCGTTTAGTGAATCGCAAAACGACAGATGCAGAACTGTAACCAAACGCGTCGGCAATTCTGTCATGACTTATACCGAGTGTTCTTAAATAAGTTTACGTGTGTTTCACTTAATTTGTTTTTGTAAAGAGATTTTGTTTTGAAATTTTGTTGAATATGTACATGTATTTTGTTAGTTATTCGTTCGAAACAATACGTATTGTTTCGATTGCCATAATTTTTATTTAATTTATTGCAATTTTTGTAAATTATTGTATTTAATCCCGAGTTATGATAATTACTAAATATCGAAATGTTATTGTAAATAAAATTTTATAACATTTGTTTGAATTGTTGTCCATAAAAATATAAAGTTTTTCGATCATCAATATTTTGTAAGCTATCTATAAAAATATTGTTGACTCAGCAAATAAAAATTTAAGTTTCTTATCGCTGTTTATGCTTATCATTAAAAACGTTATATTTTGCTCTCACTATCATTTTAATACTCAATATTTCTATACATATTATTTCGTAGCAGTAAGAGAATAGAACGATATATTGCCATTAAAACATTGGCAAAACTGTTCATATTCTAAAATTGTTCCATATTTTATTATTCCAAATAATTATTGGTTTTGTACGAAAGTGAGATTAAGGTATAACTATTAATGTTGATTTGCATCTACTGTTACAGTAGTAATACTCTGTTTCGTAAACCGGTATAACGTTAATGCATTAGAGATATCTCGTAATACAACCAAAATTAATTATACGTACTGTTTCTTTTACTTATAGTAAAATAAAAGTTCTAAAACACATAATTCATAAAATTATAATGGTTTGATGGAATAGTAAGCGTATAAGGGTTTAAACGAAATTCTTTTGATCTGCAGATGTGATCACTTTTATATACTAGTAAATACGCTTAAGAATTTTGGGACAGAAAAATGCTGAATTTCGGTAGGGTTTCTGTTAGAAATATAGTTCAATTTCAGTGGACTGTAACCAGTGATTGAAAATATTAGAAATTTCAGGTCCACTAACGGGAAAAAGTAAAAAACAAATCCCATTAACGTTCCACTAACGGTACTTTTTTCAAATTCCACTAACGT
>JAQGAW010004736.1:0-10529 GCA_034698025.1 Phthiracarus crinitus | reverse complement strand
TATTTTACTTTCACTTGTATTTTACTTTTTCTTTTACTGCAAATATTAATTTCAATTGTATTTTACTTTCGCTTAAGCGAAAGTAAAAGTAAAAATATTTTTTCGCTTTAACTTTTTCTTCCAAAAAGCGAAACAACACTAACAGAAAGACATACACACAGACAGAAATGTCAAATCTAATAGCTGACTTTTACAAAGTGAGATTAAAATAAATAAATGTGTGCAGGTATGTACTTATTTTCAATTTACAAGAAATGAGGAAAATGTTTTTTAATGTGGATATATTATTATAATTAATATGTTTGTAATACTGTTTTTACAAAAATTAATATATCTGAATAAATATCATTAAAGCTTAATATATTTTAAGATAAACTAATTTTGGCCAATTTAATCAATATCTAATTAGGATTTTAATATAAAACTTAATTAAATATTATACAAAGAGTGTTCATGTAAAAGTGGTTGTAAATGGGAAATTAAACTGTATTTGCAAGAAGTGTTTGATTCAATGTAAATTAATAACATTATATGCTTAAAATATGTTTAATATTTATGTTCTTATTTTAAAAATATTATATTCAAAAAGTAATGATTTTAAAAAAATTATAGATTTATATAGTTTAAACTTGTTTGCTTTATTTATTGCAATCTATATGAATATTTTCATATTAATGTATTAACAGATTTAGGGTTATAGTAAATGTTATTTGTACATAAAAACGAGAATTAGTTTCATTTCATTTAAATTTATTATTTTAATTTAAATCGTAATGTCAATAAAGTTATTATTTATCTTTTAATGTAAATTATTGATCATTAAATATTTTTAAATTTTGATTAATATAATTTTTAAAACAAAACTTTCAAAATGAATATCAGTACCTTTATTAAAATTAAATAAATACACAATTAAATCAATTACTAACAATTTCTTACAAATTCATGAGTAAATAAAAATTAGTGACAATTTAATATCAAAACTGAAAATGCTTACAAAATATTAATGAATTTAAGTTAATGTTAACGCAATGAAATTTACATTATAAATGCATATGCTTTCAATACAACTTATGGTATGTATAGCTAATTATTTGATACATAATATTTATTATTACTGATAATTTATGGCAAGTTAAAATTTGACTTGTTTCAACTTTAGCTTTTGTTTATATTTTTTATTTCAGTTGCATTTACATACACTTAAAAGAAAATTATTTAAAAATCAAATATTTCGCTTCACTATTAATTTTCAAATTTCGAAACAAAACTCGGACGAAGTTTGTTTTAAATTTACTATAGTCTACAATTACATTAATTTAATCACTGAAAAAGAATTCAGAGTAATTTTTTGAAAAAATTAAGAGAAAAAAATACAAAAATTAACTATTGAAGACAAAATCATCGAAATATTAATAAAACAAGAATTAATATAATCAAGCGATTTTTCCATTAAAATGAAAATACAATCAAAATTGAAATTATGACTAAAATCGAAACTAGAATACGTTTAAAATTTGTTAAATCTAGTAAATATTTAAATAAACAATAGAAGTTTGCTTTTGATTATTCCTTAAGGTTTTCTTATGTATATAAAATCAAAATAAACTTGTTTTAATAAAATTACAAACAGTTTATTATCTTTATAATTCTTTTATTATTATGTTTATAAAATTTATCTATTAATTAATGGGCAATATATTTTGATAAATGTTTGAAATTACATATCCAACGAAATATATAATTGATAAATATATCTTTCCAATTTTTAGTTAATATTACCAGAAAATTTCTAATATATTAGAAAGTTAATTTATTTTTTTAGTTATTTGCTTTTTAAAAATTTTTATTTATTTAAATTTTATGTTTTAAAGTTATGTTTGTCTTAATTAATTAATTATAAATAAACTTATAAAATTGTTGAAAAAAATTATTTTATTTAAAACTTGCTAAATGAACATAGTTATATAAAAGTAGATTTATTGTACATAATAACGTTGAAATTGACACTATATCTGACATTTAAAAATTTTATTAACTTATAATTCCGACAATAAAATACAAATTAAATATTTAATCAACATTGATTGGGCTCCCAAATAAATTAATTGTTATTTATGATCGAGATATAAATTATTAAATTGTTAATAAGTTTACAGTTTTAAATTTTTTCACATATTATCTATCTATTTGAAACTTAAAAAGTATGTTTAGTTTTATTAATTCAAAATTTGTCCTAATTAATGACAATAATTATAATTAATAATATAATCTAAAATTTATAATAGAAATTTAAGGATTAAAATTTTTATTTTAATATCAAAAATTAACACATAATTTGTTGGCGTTACCCTAAATGTGTAGCTATTTTTAGTGATAATTATTTAAAAATTTCTAATTATAATTGTAAATTTTTTTCCCATAAAACTAGCCATTTGTTTCGTATTTTTAATTTAATTTGAGTCAAAACATCGAGATTGTTTAAAATAATTTATTGGTAACTTTTATTTTACTTTTTTATTTTAATATCATTTTTTCAAATAAAAAATCAGTATAATTTGAATTATTATGTTATTTATTTAGTTCAGTACCTTACAGTAACTGTACTTTACGGTTAACTGAACTTATTGTTAGATGTGATACCGGTATCATTGAAATACTATAATAATAAATTTCAAACCCAAAATACTTAACTTATTATTTATTGATTTGCTTAATTTGATAAATGGCAAAGAATAGGATGTATCACTAAACTGTGAAATACTTTACCACCACTTCCTTAATAACTGTCCACACGAAGACACCGAAGTCACGCGAAAACGCCAAACAAACCACTGAAACACGCTATCGAAAACGAACGCTAGAACCTAATCACTGATACCCTCCCTTAAAGACTTGGACTTGACCTATCACAAATTATTTATTTTTGTACAACATTTTCTATAATATTTGTCATTTTTAAAATAATTTTGCAATATGAAAATTTAATATTTATGAATATCATTGTTGATCAATCTGTAAAGTGATGTCCTTAACCACGTTTTCTTTTAAAACTTTCTAACATTTTGATGTGTCCAAACCTTCATAATACTCTGCTGATTTGAATACTCCAGTTAAAACAATATGTCATTAAATAAAGATGTCTTCACTTGTAAAGTTAAAATAGACTATTATGAACTAGAGTTTTCTGTGGTTAAAATTTTTACATATCATTTAAATATTAAACTAGATAGTGAATGAACATACATAATGAGCTCATATTACAAAATATTCAATTTAAGATTCAAAAAATAGTGAAACTTTTAGTGCATGTAATATTTTTTTAAATTTAAGGTATAGTTTCTATTGTTGATTTTATTGTTGTTTTTAGAAGTTTGTACTTATACTATTTATTGTATCATTTAAAAAAATTATATCTTTATCATACATTGTTGTAAATAGTACTTCATTGAGTATTTTGAAAATTTTGTTTCAGTTATGTTTTAGTTTTCTTCGAGTCAACATAATATAAATTGTTGTTTGTGAACAATTAAATTTATTTTATAAGCAAATATGAATATATGTGTGATTGGTTTTTATACGGAATAGTTTTAAAAATGTTATTTTAAGCTTAATTTGATCCACATTTATTTTATTTTATCAATATTTATTAGAGATTAAAGCCATTTTTAACCAACGTATTGACATTATTTAGTCAATTATTAGTCATTATTAGACTATTTTAAGCACTGTTTGTAAATTATAAGACAAATCAATGCTAATTATAGTGAATTATTATACCATTTATAGCCAACAATATAGGTAACTCTAAACATAGGTAACAACTATACTATTGAATAAAAATATGAAGAATATTATTTATTAATGTATACTTTATTATTTCTACTTAAAAAATGATGAAGAATAATTTCTTAAAAAATTCGGTATCATGATATTCTTTTTATATAAATATGGTATTGTATTAATATCAAATTAACAAATATAGATGTTTCGAATTTTTAAATATATTTAAATTATTAATAATTTTTTAAATAATTTTGTTAACATATAGATTTTGCAGAATATTAAATCAGTAAATTAACTATCCACATTTTTTTAGCACTTACATGAATTGGATATCGGCTACCTTTTTACAGGTTACTCAAATAATATCCTAGTTTAATTATCATATATATTGAAGATTGTATGTTTAAGTTTTGTAAAAATGATGGAAATTCAAAAATGAAATTTTTTAAAAACGATCTATTTAAAATTACTTATCTATAAATTGAAAATTATTCTAAATATTATTGTTAATCTTTTTTCTTTTTTCGAAAATTAATTGGTTTAATCAATTATTAGTTTTTAGCACTTTTTAATAATTATTATTTATAATTTACCTTCAAATATTAATTTTGATTTTGTCATTAGTGACATATTTTTAGTTATTATTGATGGAGAAAATTTTCCAAATTTTTAAATTATTATTATTAAAATTTTATTGACCAATAAAATTAAAAATAAAAGTGCCTGCTGCATCTTTAAAATAATAATTTAATAAAACAATACTAATTTATTTTATATAAATTTATTTATAAAAAGATTACTGTTTAATATTTATAATACAAATCTATTTTACATAGTAAGTAATAAAGAAAATTATATATCAAACAAATATTAAAAAATTCATTTTGCAAAAGTTGAATTAAACGGAATACCATTGGTATAATTTTTGGCTTTTTTAGCTTACTTTGTCCAAAGGAGCTATTGGATTTGCGTTGTTTGTATTTCCTTCTGTTTGTCTGTCCGTCTGTAGACAGATTTATTAATAGATTTTTTTCTTTATATTAATAAAGGGATTTTTTAAAAAAATTATCTCCTATAGACAAAAAAGACTCTTGTCTTTTAAAAATCACTGTTGAAATCATTGTTAATATGGGCTTAAAATAGGACAAAAATGTGTTTTAAAAGGATAAAAATGGACATAAAATGGACTTAAAATGGGTTTAACAATTCTAAAAATTAAGTATTTATTTGTAAAATTATCTTTAAAACATTCAAAAATAGCGTTAAAATCTATTAAGTAATGGTAAAAATTGGATAAAATGGAAATAATACTGTGTAAAATAACAATTTTAAACTATTTCGAGTTAAAACAAGTCCGACACATTATCATATTCGCTCATAAAATACTTTTATTGATCGCTTAACAAAAATTTATGTGATGTTTACTCGACGAGTGGTAAAACAAAATGAATCAAAACTCATAATACATTAACTGAAGTGCTATTTACAATAATATATTATATATCTATAAAATTTTTTCATTAGAACAATATTTAGTATAGAAATAAATTAGCATAGAATATAAAATAAAGTGAGTTTATTATGTATGTTCATACACTTTCTTGTTTGTGATCTGCTAATGCTAAATGTGTAAAAGTATTTTGACAATTACTAAAAATAAAATATTAATTAATTTTTATTGAAAATTTAAAATTATCATTTAAATTTATAATAATATTAAAAATGTAATTTTTTAAAGTTTTTAGAATATATTATCCTTTAAAAATGAACATTTTGTTAAATTGTATTGGACGAAACGTCACAAATTAAAAAAATTATAAATTATAAATTCTGTAGCAAAATTATATAAAATTTACATAGATTTATATTTTTCAAATTTAAATATCATTTAACTTATCCCTTTAAAAAATTAAAAATAATAATTCTGTAGCAAAATTATATAAAATTTATCATAGATTTATATTTTTCAAATTTAAATATCATTTACCTTATACCTTTAAAAAATATATTACTTTTTTTAACATTAAATTCAAGTAAACACATTTATAATTCACAATTTTTATATAAATTATTCGAGTTTTTTAATAAAATGTTCTTCCGTCTCACTGTAAGATTCGATTAATTATTTGTTATGAATAATGTTGTTTTACTTCCAAATTTTAATTTTGCTTTTCTTTTACTTTAACTTTTTCAAAATTTTTTTATTTCGATTGTATTTTACTTTTTCTTTTAAGTAAAATTTTATTTCAATTGTATTTTACTTTTACTTTTAGTTTTATTTCTAATTTAATTGTATTTCGATTTCGCTTTTTAGTTAAAAAATCATTTATATTATATTTTACTTTCGCTTTAAAGGGAAAGTAAATTTGAAAATTTTGATTTTACTTTTGCTTTTTAATTTGCTTTTCCATATAATTTTCACGGATAAAGTAAAAGTAAAAGTTAATTAATTTGTATTTTACTTTTACTTTTGCAATATCAATTTAGATTGTATTTCGATTTTACTTTATTATAATTTTGTATTTCAATTGTATTTTACTTTCGCTTAAGAAAGTAAAGTTAGTCTCTTCAGTGTGAAGATACTGTTAAATGTGTATGTTCTTCGTTAAATCACACTTATTAGCAATCTTTTGTATTGCTTTTATGCATATTTATAAAATGTTTTATTTTAATATAAGAAATAGCTCATATCTACCATAAACTATATTTTTAATAAATTTTAAATTAAATTTTTAAATTCTACAAATGTTATTTCAATTTATTACATATATAAATAGGAATCTGTGTCAGATTATGTCACTATTTTTAGAAAATTTGTTTGAACTTTGGCTGTTTTATAATATTTTATAAAACAATTTATTTTTAAATATATAGCCATTATCAAAATGTTGAAATCAATTTTTGCATACTCTAAAAACATGAATAACTTACTATTTGCCTTTTTAAACATCTAGATTAAGATAATCCTATTACAAATATAAATTAAAAATTTTAAAAAATTTCAAAAAAATAATTGAACAAACACAAGACTTGTATTAAAATTTTTTACTAAAGTTGCTTATTATAAAAATGATAAAATTAAAATTTCTTTTACAATTAAAAATTTAATTTTCTAACAAATATTTATTAATATATTACTTGAAATATATAAGTATAAATTTGGCTGCAATGGTTATTGGTTTGAGTTGTTAATTAATTTAAATATAATTTTATGTTTTCTGTTTTATGAACATAGCTTTCAAAAAAATTGTTTGTTAAACCAAAAGGATAAATAAATTCATAATTACATTTTATTTAACAATTAAAGTTTGAAAATTTTATATTGTATAACATTTAACATAAACTATTTACCAAACTAATTCTGATGTATAAATTTGAAATATATTCGAAATGATCAAAAACAAAATTACAATAAATTTTTGTCATATTTTTAATTTAGATAAAAATATATATAATCAAATGATTAATAATTGTTTTGATACTTGTTTAGTAAATAATATTTTAAATTATAAATTAGATTTGTATAATTTATAGTAAACTGTAAACTTTGATAAACTTCAAACATGTTATTAAATATTGTGTTATTAAATATATTATGCAAATCTTTTATATTATTGTCTCGTTGTGTTGTATTATTAAAATATTTACAATAAAAAAATTTTTTGTTTAAAGTATTTAGTTTTTTAACTCAATTTTATTTAAAAAGGCGAGCTTATATTTTTTACGATTTGCATCCATTCCGCCAGTTTTCAAAATAATTGGCTTAAGAATTAAAATTTTAATTAAAATATAATAATATAAGCTCTTAATAAACTTAAATTATGATTTATTTAGCTTATAAAGAAATTTAATAAAGTTTTTGTAAGCTGACTTTTTTTAAAAAAAAAGGCGAGCATATAAATTTGACAGTCTGTCTGTTCATCTCTCAACTTATCCACTTTATTTTAATAAAGGTATATTTTCTTTATATTAATAAAATGATAGGAATCTTTTGATGATAATATGCTACATCTTTCCACTTAGGATACGCGTTTACTAACACTAGCGAAACCTTTACTTGTAGTGGGCCTCATAATTCAATATGAATTCGTTGCCGAGTTCTTTTAATTTTTCTTTTAACATAATTTATAATTATACTTCAAAATTATATAGTAAAATTAAAATAAATTTTCTTTTTCTTTACTTTCAATTTCAAATTCAATACAAGAGTTATTTTTCTTTCACTTTTTAATTTTACTTTTACTTTTTTTAAAATATTTTAATTTTACTTTTCATTTACTATTTATTTTTCAAATGTTTTACGTTTTACTTTACTTTTTCTTTTCTTTTAACAAAATTTTTAATTTTACTTTTCTTTTACTTTTACTTCAAGTAAAAGAATAAGATAAAAAATTTATAACTTTTACTTTTACTCACAAAAGTAAAATCAACATTAGTTTTAACTAGAATTAAATAAAAAATGCAATTATAAACGAAACATCGAATAAATTTAATATTAATTATTAATTAATTCATTATATTCAAAATCGTTTTACAATTGAAATGGCAATTATAAAATAATTAAAATATATATAAAATATGATTAAAAGTTATTAAAAATAATTATAATCTATATTATTGAATAATTTATGTAAATGGAGAATATTTTTAATTGTAAATTAATACTAGTATTTTATGAACTCATAATAAATATATTCTATAAATTTTGATTAATAATTTAATCTTAGACTTTTTAAAGAACAAATATTTATAAGGTGTAAATTTTAATTTATTTTGATGTTTTATTTAACTTAATAATTATATACTATGATTATTGGGTAGTACTTACACATCTTTTTTGATTTTTAATTACTAATAAAATTTCATATTTTGATTAATAAAATATAAATACAATAAAATGATTTTAAAGGTATAAAATATAATCAAAATACAATTTAAATCAAATTTTAAAAAATCAAATTAAATTTTAAAATTAGAAATATTTTTTAGTTTAAAAAATCAAAATTGAAAAAAAGAATCAAAACTAAACTTTTGACAAAATAAAAATAATTTAAAAATTTTTAGAAGTCGATCATATGCATTTGACAATGTCCGTCCCTCCATCTGTCCGTCTGTGTTTCCGCTGATTGAAAACTCGAAGAGTTTATACAAAAATCATTAAGAAAGTGAGTTTAATGATAACGTGTCGTTCTTTTTTAAAAGTTAAAATCAAAAACAATTGAAATTGGTGTTTTTTTAAATTAAATCAAAATATAATTGTAATGATTTTAATAGTAAAAATCAAAATACACATTAAATAAAATTTATTTCAAATCAAGAAAATTTGGTATTGTTATTTCACTTTATTAATCACTATTTTAATTGTACGTGGATTTTTATTTTTATTTAAATCATAATTTTATTATATTTTAATTTAATTTTTAGATGAAAACTTATAATTGATAATTGTATTTTGATTTCTGGAACAAAATCAAAATTTTGACTTTTTAGTAGAAATTGTCAGCGACAATGGTACTCAACTCAATAAGAATAATAATTGTCAATATATTTCGAAAATATAATAAATGAATTTTAATTGATTGGCTAAGCAGTGCGAATCATAAATATATTAAAGAATTGGTTGAACTTGGAATAATAAAACTGTCAACAGTTATTGGAATAATAAAACAATACATCAATCAAATTAGTAAAAAGGATTATAGATATTGTGTACGTGGAATGAAGAAAAATATTATTATCCCTTAATACTTTCTGTGTTATTTTTTCCGATGTTCTGCTGTAGTGTTAAAGAAAAGAATACTAAATATATAAATTATAAGAAGAATGGTTTCTTTAGCCAATTTTTTATATTCAATAAATATCAAGATATTATTTGATAAAATATAAATAAATTTATAGTTTATATTGTCATATTCGTTTTTAATTTAACACATAAAAAGTAACAAATTATGAATTAAATCTTTAAAGAAGATATTTTATTTGATAATTAGAAATTTTATGATTTCTTAAAAGATTTAGAACAATTTTTTTTATATTTATGAGACATAATTTACATTATGTTACTTGTAGTATTTATCAGTCAATCAGATCCTCAGCCACTTCTTCATGCAATACAGATATAAAAAAAATTACTTTCTCCTGGATCAATTGTTTGAGTAAGGTCTGTATCGCTCCACAAGTTGTCATTAATTGTAACATTATTTTCATCGATTATTATGACCACTCATCCAATTCATTTTAGCAGTATAAGTAGAAACTTAATCTTCAATATTATTAGATGGCTTGTCGTCTTCTATAATGATAAAGTTTTCTTTGTTATTTGGAAATTAGCTGGTCAAATTTTTTTTACAGATAATAAGATTGATAACACTTTTCGTTTATGTTTTAATTGATTCGTATGTGTATTATCGAATGTTCTTGTTAGAATGTAAACAGATGTGTGAACTGAAACCGGAACATTTACCACATTACCTTTTATTGCATATTTTAGATCTCGTTTACTTAATTCTCTCATTTGCATAAAAGGAATTCTAGGTAAGTTTTAGAAATATAATTTATTTGTAAATTTATTTATAAACCAACCAAATTATATATGATCAAGTTGTATCAAATCTCCTTTAATAATTAAAATAACACTTATTTTTCATGAAATAGAAGAAAATTTGCAACTTTTTTTTTGTATTTTTAGAAATTTTTACTTAAAATTTTCCAATTATTTCGGAAAAAACATTTAAAAAAGCTTT
>JAQGAW010004735.1:0-10529 GCA_034698025.1 Phthiracarus crinitus | reverse complement strand
GATGGTAAACTAAATTGATTCGTATTATTAACCTCTACTTTAATGTCATACGGAAATGATAGATAATCATCGGTTGAGTCGTATATTTGATAAAACATTATCGCAACGCATATTGTTTTTAAAAGTAGTTTAATCGATGTTAAGTTTAAATAAACTAATAAATTATTCATTTTATCAAAATAAGTAACTTATAATTCATTATATAAATGGGTTATTGTTTTAAAAAGTTTTTGCTGCAATAACTTTCATGATTAAAATGGTGTACTAAGGAAACAAATATAATTTTGTAACACAACATATAATAATATATTTTAATTATATTAAAAGTTATAATGCAAATAATAATATTATTATATATTTTCTAATATATATTTAATTACATTATTGCGTAATGTTCTACCAAAAAAATCATTAAAATAATTTTAGTATTTACTAATAGAATTCCATTGATTACATTAAGGGAGTATCTTTTACATTATTATATATATAATGTAATCATCATTTTTGTGACTCAATTCTTCAATTAATACTCGTTGTTTAAAACCGTTTTTTGCTCCCCAATCCAATAAATTGAAAATCGTTTTTCCTATTCACACCAAAATTATATATATTGTAGTCATTCGTAATTACATTCGCTAATATATACTCGTTTCAAGCTCGAAATCCAAGCTCGATTTAAACAAAGTTGTCGGTGACAATTCATTACTTACTCAAATTTCAATAACATCTGAATATTAGTAAAATTAAAATAGAAAAAATTAACTTCTCTTTGTTTTTTAATTTTATTATAAATGATTGTTAGGTTTTTTCATTTTTTGTTTTACTAATATTCTAAAGAGTTTGAGTATTTTTATTGTTATCGATAATTTTGTAGCTAACTTTGTAATCACATATTAGTTTAAGTCAGTATTCAAAATTTTTATTTTAATTAAACTATTGTTTTAATTTTTGTCCAACTAATGAGTATAAATTATTTTTATTATTATAAGCGTTTAATGCACTATAACTTACGAGTTAGTTGTTATTGACTTTTTTATAAAGAGAAATATCAACTTTTAAGTTAAATATCTTTTCGTATATTATAAAAATAAGACATTTGAAAAGCATTTTTTAGGTCAAGAAGTCATATATCAATCGTTAGGTCATATTCTAAAAAATTTTTGCTGCAATAACTTACATTATTAAAATGGTGTTCAACCACTATGGAAATAAAAATAATTTTGTAACACAACAAGCAATAATATATTTTAATTATATTAAGAGCTATAATGCAAATAATAATATTATTATAAATCTAATATATATTTAATTACATTATTGCGTAATATTAAATCATAATAAATCATAAAAATAATTTTAGTATTTACTAATGAATTCCATTGATTACATTAAGGGAGTTTGTTTTACATTATTATATAAATAATGAAAATTTCAAGTTTGCGACACAATTCTTCAATAAATACTATTTGTTTAACATCAATTCTTTGCCCCCAAACCAATAATACTGTCATGCTATTCACACCCAAAATTTTGCATACTAGCATAACATGTAACTAATTAGTGAGAAATTTCATCATAAATTCTCGATTCTCAACCCTTAATGATATTGCGTAGATTAAGTACCTAAGGTCTTAGGCCCGCTTTTGCCTACCTATATGCATGCATATATCTCTTAAATTTGTTTGTGGATAATATTACCGTTTTTAGAATTAAATTACTTGAAATTAATAGTTTTGTACTTTTGGTCATACTTTAATATCATTTTTGGACGATTTTAGTCATTTTTATAGGCATTAAAATCAGCAAATAAGTTATTAAAAGTCGCGACCTAATTCATTAATAAACACATAGTTAAACAAGATCGATACTGTCATATTATATGACTTTGCAGTTTGATTATTAGTTAGTTTTTAGTCGCTCGTTCCACTTTGTAATTTTTTAATATTATAGGATATTAACGGCTGATGCCATTCTATTTGGTTATTTATTGATATTATTTGATATTTGGGACAGATGCAACGCTATTTCGTTATTATTTGATATTATTAGATATTTCCGGAAGATGCCATAGAAATTTTGTTTTTAAAATATTGAATTTTTCCATTTTTTCATATTTTTTTACATTTTAACTATATTTATTAGACTATATTTTCAACCATATTAGGTTAATTTTATAGGCATTTTTGCTAATTTCACAATGTATGAGGCTATTTTTAAAATTCAATACCATTTTTATTATTATAGGAGGCTATATAAAATCCCTTAATAAAGATAATGAAAATTTCCCTTAATAAATATAAAGGGAATGACGGACAGAATATCGGACGGATGGAAGGACAATGTCAAATCCATAATCTAATTTTTGTCATATAAAAATAAGTCTACACATGATATTCTATTTCTCTTGATTTATTAGTCTTTTAGAAATTCTGCAAATTTATATATCATAATAAAATATCGCGAGGACATTCAAAAAGTCTAAATAAAAAAAAAAGATCATTAACAATTTGGAAAACCAAATCTAATTCAATGATAGAATGTTTTATTATAAAACATTAAATTTTTGATAAATGATTAAATCAAATGTTAATATATGAATAATATTCTTTTCAAAATATATGAAATTAGTATAACCTTAAATGAAATCCATGAGGTAATGACGAACTGATTGCTGCACGAGAATCCTATTTTTTGCAATTTAATCTCAACATTTTCTATTGCTTATAAAAACTATATGTTAAATTAATAATAATTCAACCATTTTATTGTTATCAACATTTGAAACTAAATCTAACCTTTAATTTTGCATTAAAGTCAAGACGATCTGTGAATTTGTTATAAATCTTATGCATCAAAGCGTTTGATCGAAACATTTGTTTTGAAACCTTTGAAGGAATAATTGATAATAAAACTTGGAAGATATACATCGAAATAAGCGCAAAATACGTAAATATAAATGTTATCTGCCCTAGAGATTCAAATAATAATTGATGTAATAGTAATAAATTGCCCAAAAATAGTGCGTAATTAATAGCAAAGTAATAAGATTTCCAAAACATATTATATCTATAAATAATTTTGCAAATAAATTGGTGCTCTTCTAATATCTTTCTCATAATTACAGTAAGATTTTTGTCTTTGTTTTTGTCGTCTATTGTTTCAATAATTTTATCATTTAATATATTTGCCCTAATCTTACAATAAATGCAAACAATTAAAAAGTAGAAGTTAGTGTAATATAAAATGGTAGTTACGTGAAAGACCATAAACTTTGTATAATTGTTGCGATTATTCCATACTTTATCAAAGATAACCACTCATTACGCAACATATACAACGATAGGTTTGATACGGTGGCGAAAATAACGATTGAAATTATCGATAGTCGAACTAATTTATTAAAGAATTTAATAATATTGAAAAATCGCAGGATTCTAATGTCCCAGAAACAAAAATTCAGTATAACTAAAGGCAATTCTCCTTTAATTACTTTAATCAAGGCTATCCATTGAAATAAATTTCCGTTACTATGATTCTTATTGAATATTATTAATATTTGTAAGCAAAACATAGACCCAATAATACATATCATATAGAAATAAACCGAAATACCGTCGACATCTTTAGTACTGTCAAAGTTAAAAGTAACATCACTTTTAAATAACCTATATGTCAAATATTTCGTATATCTACTAATAGAGAACAACATCCATAATATTAAAGCAGCAGTTTTTATTGTATCTTTGAAATGATTTTTCTTGACACCAAATACCATATAATCGCTTTTAAGGCCGTATTTACGTAGAGGTAAATCAATTGATGCAATGTTGAACATTGAATAAAACGGCTTAATGGATATCATAATTCTTTTAAAAAATTGTTTAAAAATGTCTAAACTAAAGTTTTATTGAGGCCAAGAAAATAAAGAAATTCTATTGATTGAAAATACTTTATTTTTAGAAAATTCATTCGAAAAATAGAAAGAATTTTCGATCATGCATTTATTAATAATAAACGAGTGTGACATTTAAAATGCAAATAAACGGAAATGTTATGCGAAATTTAAACATCGTGTAATTTCTGTTTACCAAAATTTCATATAAATTATATAAATACATAAATTGTTACAGTTTTTGAAAGATAATATAAAGAAAATATTTTTTGTTTTAATGATATTTTTCCAAATAATTGCATTATGGAAAATTAAGCTACAAATTAATTTAATTACACACTTAAACTAATATTGTATAAGAAAAAAAGGTTTTGTATAAATCTTATAGAAAATTAAATTACAAACTAATTTAATTGCACGCTTAAATTAATAATTTATGATAAAATATGGTTTTGAATATAACACATGAATTTATAAAATTTAAATTGATTGCATATTCAAAAAAATCTGGTCAACATTAATCTGTAATGAAAACGTTTAATAAATAATAATAAGGAAATATCCTTTCAAAGAGTTATTATTTTTACATTAAATCAATAATAATAATTTTGGTTTTCTTTCACTGGTTATTTAATTGACATTTCAAAAAATTAAACTAATTATACATATATAATGTGCGTGAAAAGTCGTTTTTATATTTTTAAATTTTACATACAAAATTATTTAGGATTGCGTGTCAATATAAATAGCATAATCAGGCACTTTATAACCTCAAAGAGTTTGTATTTTTGAATTAAATCAATGATATTTATTTTAGTTCTCGTTGAATGGTAATTTCATTGACATTTTAAAAAATTAAACTATTTATGCACATATAATTAGTGATGATGGTTTAGAGCCTCTGAGTCTAGAGCCTGAGCCTTAACCCGAGCCTCACGCTCGGACTCGGGCTAAGGTTTTGAATTTTGAGAGGCACGCGTTCGTGGCTCTGAGATTTTGAAGCCTAAATCTGTGGTTTAAGGCTCGGGTTCTGCTTATAGGAGACTTGAGTCTTTATATCTAGGCTCATATAGGTTCTAACTAATTTATTTATCTTATTAAATTAAATTTTTCCAAATTTATCTAAATATAAATATGTTATGAGATATTTCTATTAAAATTCATTACTTTTATAACTTTATGATTTATTTTTCTTTTTATTCATTTAAAACAACTTAAATATTATTTGAAAAGCAAATTATTTTAAAGATGTTTTTAAAAGTAGCATAAATCAACCAATATTCGCCTTATTTAGTTATTTGATACTCTTTTAATTATTTTCTCGTCAAAAAAATTTCTAAAAAAGATTATAGAGGCTCGGAGGCTCGGAGGCTCAGGTTCATTCTCAGGCTCTAAATTTACTTCAGGCTCAAGGTTAGGGTTATGTATGGGAGGTTTAGGCTCAAACTCTGGTTCCAGCCGGAGCCTGTGGAACCTGAGCCTCATCATCACTATATATAATTTGCGTGATAAGTAGATTTTATTTTTTGAAATTTTACTTACAAAATTATTTAAGATTGCGTGTCAATATAAATAGAATAATCAGGCAATCTATAACCTTTTCTTTTAGAATAAAAGCCAGGTATTTATCGTATTGTGAGTCAATCCTTTATGAATAACCAAAGCAAATTTTAATTAAATATTTGTTGAGTGGTTTTATTTCTAAAATGTTTTATTATAATATTTATACATTTTCTGCTAAAATTAAAGAATATAAATCCGATTTTTAAAGGATTAAAACATTATTAACAGAATGAAAACTTTTATAAAATGCAAAATTTTAAAAGATTATACTTTATGTTTGTAAAATGCAGATTATAAAACATAATAACTTTTGTGATGTTTTATAAAAGTATATATTATATTTGTGTTTACGATGATTGGCTACATATTTAAAGCCAAGAGAATCTTTTCTCAAACTAAGCGAAATCAATTGATTGCCAGTAATATTGCAAAATCTATTAAACAAAAGCAAGCAATCATTGATATTGATTTGCCATTATATAAAATTGGACTCAAAAGAAAATGTTTCGATAACAGCTTAAGCGATGACAAAAGTGAAAAAATAAAATCACTCGCTATAAAACTTTTCTTAATCTTCAATATTATACGCGGAATACTTTGCTTACTAAGCGATAAAAAACAGTACTGTTACCTAGACTTCATCAAATATTTGCACGGTTTATCCGTTTATTACTACTTATCTCAAATAATATATTTAGTTTTAGCGCTTAAAATATATTCTCTATTCAACCGTTCGAATCGAGAATCATTACAGTGGCTTGAATTGATTAAGGTTTTGAAAGGAACAAAGCTATTGGACTCAATTAATATTGTTAATCACGAAAGAAAATTTCAACGATTTTTTTCCCGAACAAAGCGTTTTTTCTATTTTACGAAAATAATGCTCCAAACAATCCTAATATTTTCCATCGCAACATTTACTGCGATAACATTATATTATTATAATCGTATCAGTGATATCCCATACAGTCTATGTGTGATTATTAATTACTCTTTGCTGGGAATTATTGTGTTGCATACTATTTTTTTCCCGCTATTTTATTTCATAACGGTTTGCTTTTACTGTAAAACTATTGCCCAAATAATTAACGATAAATGTTTGAAATTACTCAATAATAGTGAATATAAAATGCTTGAAATTAAAAGCTTGTTGAATGAGTATAACTATATTTGCAATTTAATCGTGTCATACAACGGTTTTTGGAAACATTATTATTTTTGGTTTAATTACTTGCTAATACCGGGTAATTTGCTATTACTGCGGGAGATTTTCAGTGAAGAGTCGCGTTTAGTTGTTAGCCTTATATGTTTAGTGGTGACGACATTTCTAGTTTTACAGCTACTGTTAGGTATTATTCCTGCTTTGGTTGCGCGCGAAGTAGTTTTATCCTATAAATATCTTCACAGAATTTATATTAAATTTAATATCAACTTAAATAATAATCTTAAATTAAAAGTAAGTAATATTAATTAAGATAAATATTTACAATATTATTAAATTTATTCATTAAAGTTTTTTTGGGTCTTCGGGTTTACAAATTTATCGGTCGTTAAAGCATATAGGAGTTCGACGCGAGTGACTGTGGCGCCTCTTCACACAAAGGTAACGGAGACTCGCGTCGAACTCTTATATGCTTTAAAGAATACAAATGTCTCTATATACTAGACGAGTAAATCAATGGACTTTTCAGAATCCGACCCGAAACAGACAGGATCGAACAAGAACCGACCAGAAACCGACACGATTGTTTCGAACTCAACCTGACCCTTTCAAAATTGTAGGGTACCCCATCCGAACCCGACATTTCGGGTTTCCGATTATATGTCTACTTTACATAGAAACTATTTTATAATTTGAGATATACAAACTTAGTGTGATAAACAAGAAATGGTTTAAGGATTTAAAGCCTGAATTGAGGATATGTTACGTTATCAGAAAATATTTATATTTAAATTTCTTCATATAACTATGAATTATTTATAATTAAAAAACTGACTATTAATCCATATTAACATTTAACCAATAAAATAAGATACTGTCTGCAATGGAACGAATGGGAGACCCAACGAAACCAATAGGATTTTCGTGTGGCAACTATTTTATTATAACACCATTCGTAGTTTTAAAGGTAATATCAATCATCAAAATTACAGTTGATTTGACAGATTATTATTCAAAATAGACTGATTAATAGGGTTTTGAAATAGTGTTGTATTGAATTCTTGGAACTGAAATATGAATAGAATATAAAATATTTTTTTACAAAACCCTACCGAATAAAAATATATTTTGTTAAAAATTTTAATTATAAGCATTTTATAGTCTATTTTTAATTGAAAAATTTGCCTATAAATATAATTATTACCATTGAATAACAATTAATTTTTTAAATTCTATATAACAGAGTTTGGTCCTATTTATGCGATACTATTTGCTTATTCATAAGTTTTCTTTTGTGTTAAATTATTAATATATGCATATTTATTTAATAATTCTATAACTGACTTAAATATTATTTTTCGAGTATTTTTTATAAAATTTATTACCCAACTTTCAATGTTTCTATTAATTTGCAAATTACTGTAAATATGAAAAAGTAAGGTTTTAATAAATTTTATGTTATGAATAATTTTATTGTAATTAGTATAAAATAAATATAATATGACTCAATTTAGTATACCACATAAACATAATTTTATATTAGCATTATAATTGATTCATCAACTAAATTACACAATAAATGCGCAAACACTATATCGATTAATGTTTAATACTGTATTAACTAAAAACACATTCATTAAGTATTAGTATAATTTATATGTCTTATCAATATTAAAATTTGAGTAATATCACAACAATTTTTTACTAACCTATTTAGCACATACTTTATTTAATGGATAGGCCGCATAACCTCAAATTTTGTAAAATCGTGTTTTTTTATTAGAAAAGCCGAAGTCTATCTTCGAGTTTTTAGGTTAAATACTTATATATTATCTTATATTTCATTAATTGTCATCATGTAAATGTTGATTTATTCTGTTAGAACACTACGTATTAATTTAATTTTACAACATTTCAATGATTAAATAAATAAATTATTAAAACCTTTTGCAATATTTCAAAATAGAACTTTTATAAAAGTTATTATCTGTTATATGTTTTAATTTCTAATTTTGATTGAGTTTTACTATTCATTAAAAATTTAAGCAGTATTAAAATAAATATAAAAGTAGTTTGATAATCAGGTCGAATTTTGTTCAGACCTAAAAAATTTGAATACTATTCTAATACGTTCATATTATTCTAAAAATTTTCGGTCTCATAACTAATTAAAAAGCATATCTTAAATAGCGTACAATCTTATTGGCATAAAGGCTTTTGAAAAATTTCAGTAAATAATTCAGTTGTTTAATACGACTTTCAAAGAGCTATTAAATTAAAATTCTTTGTGTGTTTTGGGCACGACTTGCGTCCATATTTATCTAATCCGGTAAGATATCTAATGTAGTTTAAGCAATATTAAACCAGTTTACTGTAGATATATTGAAGAAACTTATGATATATAAGGAGGAAAGTTTGGTGATTTGGTTGTCGAGCTTTATTTTGACATAAGTTTCTGAGTTAACACATATTCGTTAAAAATGTTGCGAAAAATGAGTACTCAGGGTTGCCGTTGACAGTCTTAACGCCGAAACGATTACTATCTGGCAATCCCGGGAATCACACCTCCAATGACCACTGCTAATGCCGATATCAAATATAGTTACCGATCAAACGATTCCAATCGTATTCCAAATGAAAGACCGAAGACTAATGACTAACCGCAGACTAATGAGTGATCGTAAACGAATATAGTTACCGATCAATAGAATGTAAACGAATAATAATAAGTTGCCGGCGATCACTTATAGCTTCCGGACAAAAGGAATCTTCGATGAACGTCTTTAGTTACCGGATAAATAAATGGCCACGTATTTAGTGAAAAGAGTGCGACACGCGTATAGTGGAAAAACGACACGTATATAGTGAAATAAATTAATAGTTTTTAGTGAATATAAAACACATTTATTTAGTGAGTGAAAATAACTTTTTATTAGCAACTACTCTGTTCGTTAGCTAACGTTACACTGATTTGCTTTACATTAGTTTGCGTTTATATACTATACATATTCAATACTAAAGTTTATATTAAACAATAAATAGTTTAAAAACAGTGAATAAAAAGTAAGGTATGCGTAATATGACTATACCGCGTGCCTCATAAGTATATTGTAATTGTGTTCGTCAATCATTGGCATATTTTAATATTGATTTTGTTAATCAATTCGTAACATATTGGAAAATTTTGCTATCGGTTTTATAAAATTAATGTCCAACTCGTAGAACAGTTTACTTATTAACGAATAACTCTTTCAGATCATAACTTCCTGATTTATTCCATCTCAGTAGATAGGGATGTCTGTCTAGATTTAAAACCTCACACTGTTGCGTGATAGGTTTTTACTATAATTTGCGATGTCGTTGACAATCACTGGTTGTAATAAATAGTTTTTAATATAAAATCTGAAAACAAACCAATATTGAATAGAGCGGGCTTCGAGTGAGTGAACCATCAATCGGACATTAAGTTATACTTTTAAATCGCTGAATCAATGTGTTCGCCATGAATACCAACCGATACTCTCATTAACATATGCTGCGGTCGTTCAACAATTATGCCATTAATCTTCAACAGATAAGATCTCTCATGAGTTATGAAACCGAAATAATTGTATTGAAGATCGCGAACATAAATGATTGCGGAGTTAAGTCGTTCAGCTTTTCTCATAACAATACTATAAGTGTTTTCGTCAATCATTGGCGTATTTTTATTATTGATTATGTTAACCATTTCGTACAAATCTCTGATAACTTCGGAAAAGTTTTTCTTCGTTTGCTTATGGAGTTTAGACTAATGTTGTTTCCATATTACTTTTAGAATTTCAATTGCATTTCCATTTCGATTTTTGATTTAATTTTTAATTAAATTGCATTTTAATTTCGATTTTAGTTTTTATTTTTATTTCAATTACA
>JAQGAW010004734.1:0-10532 GCA_034698025.1 Phthiracarus crinitus | reverse complement strand
AAAAATTTTTGGTCAAATGTTAAAATATTATGCATCAAAACCGATGAGTTTTTGTGACCCCTTTAAATTTTTGTCAAAATTTAAAAAAATTATCGTTTAAATTCGTTGAGTTTTTCGAGGGGGCGTGGTTTAGGCTTCTGTCTAGAAAAAAATTTGGAAAAAAAATTTTTGAAAAAAATTTTGGGTCCGAAAGCCAAATAAAATGTCGTTTAAATCCGATGAGTTTTTGAACCCCCTCTAAAAATTGAGATTTCCAAAATCTTACCCCTCCCTAGAGGTTCTGACCTTGTGTAACTATGATAATAAACTCAAGGATATTATTTTTGATACTATTTTTTTGGCTTTTCAATTATTAAACATTCTTTTAACGAATTTTATGTGCCAATTGTCGGGTTTCGGGTTTCTTGTCTGTTTGGTTCGGGTATTTCATCAAATTTCTCGGCTCGGTTCGGGTTAAATTTAAAATATGGCGGTTCGGGTCGAACTACTACCCGTAAACATCTTTACGTTAAATGATAGTTTGTAATTAACTCGAAATCAAGTTATCAACGGTTTAGATTAAAAATTTAATTTTTTTGATTTAATTTTATTAAACTAATTTTATAGTTTAGATCAAATTTTTTAGTTAGATAATACGCACCCATGCATAATACGCATGTTACATTTTTATAAGATAATGCGCGCATTATATACGGAATTTTAGGGTAATCTAATATAAACAGAAATGGTATAAATAAAGACAGAACGGAAAGTTATAATCATATCTAAAAAACAAAAATTAAATGTAAACAAATAATCACTTTCCTTTCATATTCACGACTCAGTTAAATAACATCCAGTTTGTTGCGATGAGGGTAAAGGAATAAACACTAATTTTACAAAAATACAAATAAATTGCAAATCATTTTCAATAAACTCTTACGGTTAAAATATTTTCATAATTAATAATAATAATTTAGAAAATACAATTAATCCAATAGCTTTACCCGAAAATAAATTGAGAATTTAGTAAGAATCCCCTTAAGATATTTAGACATTTTGAAATTCAACGTTTATTGTTGGAAATAAAATATACAAACAAAGCAATTAATATGATAAACTGAATCCGTTTTATCTCTAGTTATAAATGAATTTTACTGATAAAAACAATATTATATCATATTTAATTTATACATAACGTTTAGAAAATACATGTTGCATTAAATTTAACAATAACAGTACATTGCCATCAGTTTTGGTCATACTTTACAGTAATATTTGTTTAGCTTTATGTACATAGAAATTAGTCTGACAGCAAATGCCAAAATACACTTGCCGTTACTCATTCGTCAAATGTTAGTTTTATGATGTTATGTCGCTATAAACTTATCTCTATTGTACCGTAGAAGATGTTAAACATGTAAGAGAAATAATGCACTCGTCCTTAATTCAATTGTGTTGAAAAGTTAACATACTCTGCTAAATAATGTAATATTTGTTTCATAAAATTGTTGTTAATAATTAGAAATACTAAATATGGTGAATAACCAATTTTGTAACAAACCATACATTGGAAAAAAACCCTGTTTTCATTTTCAATTTCCATAAGTTTATATGTACTAATTTTTTATTTTTATATATTAAATAAATGGTTTTGTTACCCAATGAGATTTTTTTATGTTATTAATAAAGTAAGAAAAAAATTAAATATGCGTTATTTTTCTACTGTATCGATATTCATACTGTAATATTGCTATTCAATGAAAGTATTCCATTAGCGTTATCAGAATATTGGCGTTAGAAATTCAAGATTAAGATTTCGTTATGGATTAATTGCTTATATAATGACATTTGATAAAAATATCAAACGAACACCAGTGCATGTGTTCTCAAACCTAACATGTCGTTATTTTTTGGCCGCAGTCTTCTTAATAATAATCTCTGCAAATTGGGTGCACTGGTTAACAATAGTCTTTCGGGGTTACGGTTCTTAAAATTCATTATCGGTTAACAATATTTAATATATAGGCTTTGATACAAGGGTTTTAGTTTGAAATTTATTAATCAAATTAATTTAACATAAAAAACTGCAATAAAACGATTCTCACTTAAAAATATTATTAACAGAACTAAAAAATTTATAAGTGTCTAGTATTTTTTTATTATGATCTTATTGTTTTCAGTGCAAACTAGTTATTTGATATTCATTAGTAATAACTAATATGAAAGTTTTAAATTACAATAAAAACAGTAGTTTAGTCTAATAATAAGTAATATTGTTTTAGTAAGTAAAATAGAAAATAATAGTCAACCAACAAATGAAATATAATATAATAATACAGTAAATGTTAGATTTCTTACTTTATTCACTTGAATCCAACGATTAGTGATCACTTCTTGATTTATTTTTTATAAAACGTTTCGAAAGCTTATTAGTGATTAGTGATCACTAATCGTTGGATTCAAGTGAATAAAGTAAGAAATGTAGTATAAAGTGCTCAAACCAACGAAAAGAATATTTACGAATTAATAATAATACATGTATTATGCCGTAAAAGCTTGAGTTCATTCTCATCGTTATTTCATATCTTTATGGTTTTATTTGCGATTTCGATTATCAAATGCAGTTAAACTAAATATGTAATTATATACTATTGTATAACTGAACAATTAAAATGTAGTAAGTGTTATGAGCATTGACAACAACTAAAATGACGATAGTTGTCAACAGTGATCAGTGATCTTAACATTTACTGTATATTTCTGTTTTTTAATTGTAGTTTGGTTTCTAAAAATATTTTATGAATTAAAATATACAAATTATTGTTTATTAAAAATAAGCATTTGATGGTTGAATTGAACCGTTAATACAAGACTAACTGATTCGCGATTTATTTGGCCACAACTTTGAATGTTGAATGCTTACCATACGGTATAGTGTTATGCTTCTGCAATAACTACTTTACTTACAATCATTTGTTGATTACCTTGAAATGCTTTTAAATGTTGTTGTGTTAACTTTTATATCATCTAAATGTTACGACATTCACGACATGCTAAGATAATTTTAAATATACAAGTCTCGTATATTTTTATATGTAAGCTTTTTATATGTATAGAATGGTATAGTGTATATTAACAAAACTAGCCGTCCCTATGTTTTATAAGCTATTGCTTTCACTTGATTTTTAACGGACAGAACGTCGAATGCCATAAACTGAGGATAATAAGAGCACAAAAAACAGAACAAATGTAAATGAAAGGGAAAGCAGACAATCATTTGAAATAAAAATATGAAGAGAAAATGCTACTGCTTTTACTTATTAATCAATTATATTTAATTGGTTGTTATAACTGGTGATTCGTTGCTTCCTGGATTCACATACAATTTGTTATTCAGTATTGCTTTATTTACTGACAGCATTATACTAAAATGCAAAGTGCATCATAAAGCTAACGGCTAAAGTCCTCAATAGTCCTCAATACCGTAAATACATTACAGTACTGTGCAGTAGTACTGTGGTATAATTTAGGCAATTTTTCCAAACGCACATCTCTTTTGAAATTCTTTAAAACCCTTCAATGCTTGGCTTTTAAATATATTTTTTCGTTCTCAAGGACTTTTTTCATTTCACGTTTCGTTATATTCTGTAATTTACGTCTCATTTATTTTTAGGTGTGGACACTTGTTTTTAAAAATACAGTATATTTAGAATATTACGCGAACACGTTTTTTGTATTATTTTGAGTAAACAACACTTTATTGAAAATATTGATGATTTTTATGTCTAAAATTATGTCTAATTAGCATAATATATATTTGATTAATCACTGAATATGAACTATCTTTGAAAAATTTAGTATAAAGTAATATAATACTACGTATTCATGAAATAAAATATAAATAACAGTTTCGTTTCGTGTGTACGTGCAAAATGAGGAAAATTTTAATTAAAATTTAAATTTATATACTGTAATAGACATAAATAAATATTTATTCAAAGGGATGTGTGAATTTAAATTTTATTAGTTTAAAATCATGGACACATATTTTCATGACATGGAAAAGAATTAAAAGTTTTTAAAAGTTTATTGTTATTTTTATTAATCTGTATTTTGTTAGCTTTAATAGAAAATTTCTAAAATTACTAAAATTAATGCGTTTGTAAATAAGTATATTTATCCTCAATGCGAAACTTAAACTAAAAACCACCAAAAAACAGAAACCGTACCGGTATTGGGTAATTGATATCATCTTAAATCACTATTCTAGACGATACTAAAACTCCTAAATTATAAAAATACAGTAAATAATGTAAAAAAGAGACTTTACACCGAAACTAATAAAATCCAAGGTTAGTTTTAACGACTTCGAGTTCGCTTTTTAATATTATAATAAACAATTTGAAACGACATCTGATTATCAAAATTTGTTTTAAAATAAGTTTCTATATGTTATTACTGTTTGGTTAACCGTCAGATGTCACCCATTGTTGTTTCAATAAATCTGTTACTGTAACAGTAGTATAGACTAACAGGGTATAACTGGAAAGTGATTCGCACTGAAAAATATCGATAATCGTTTTGTATATACAACTCTATTATAGTTTATGATTTGTTTACAAACTCAATGATCAGAAGTGTTATTGATATTCGTTTAAAACATAAGATTTATTAATTATTTGTACATAAATGTGATTGTCATATAAATTGTACGGTATATTAGTGTTTAATGAGTATTTATTTGGCATTTTGATCGCTAAAAACAATCGTGATGTACAATACGATTATCGATATTTTACAGTGCGAATCACTCTCCAGTTATACCGACTAACAGTAAGCGTACCAAAAAATCAAGTAATTATCTGAAAATTGATTGCGAAATAAATCTATTTGACGAGAAATTAAACAAATATTATTAAATAATATATTCAAACTCAGTTGTAAAATATACGATTATTACGCGCATTGAATCGTTTAAATGAAAATAAATGGGAAGAAAAATGATACTAACGATAAGATGTTTGAATGCGGCATAACTGGTGATGACGTGACGTGGACTATAACTATGTTTACTATTGTATAACGATTTCTATATTCTATTCAATTGGATTTTAATTTAACAACTAATTTATTATTTAGTTGTTGTGATTAAGTTTTTAAATTATTTATTTTTTTCGAAGTTTTATTTAATCCAATTTTAATCAGTTTGCTCAACAGTTTTGTTAAATTATAATCAATTGAAATATGTGTAAACCAATGGAAAACAACTCGAGTTTCGCTGAATATGTAAAAAATTGGAAAATAATTTCTATATTAATTATATTATTGATCGATAAGTTTGAGGCGAAAATTGATTTTCAGCATAAATTGTGCGCAGACATCAATTGCAACGGTTTGGTTAACCATATTATTTTTATTTAATTATTTAGTTAATAATAAAGTAATTTTTAATAATTATAGCTCCGATTGGTTTTGGGAAAACCACTGAAACGTATAGCAAAAGCGAAGATCATTTAATATCATTTTCATCGAACGCCAATGTGACCATATTTGGCAAAAGCGAAGACGAAGAGCTTTTATATATCGAAGTATATCGCCGTTCATTGAAATTCTTCTTTTAATATATTATATGTTCATTAAAATGTGTGTTTAATTGATATTTATTTGATAGATTAGCGGAAAACGAGGATTTGCTCCAAAACATCTTATATTAGAAGAAGAAGTGATAATCAAAAATCCTAATGTTTTAGTGAAAATAAATATAAATGAAGAAACTTTGTCAAACAATAGTGAAATAAACTTAAATAATAATGTTCAAAATAATAGCGATTTAAATACCCATGACATAAGTGATAACAAATCTAGTATTAACCAAACAGTAAATAACGAGTCTATTAAACACGAAGAGAAATTGCAATCTTCTCACTCAGAGAGTAAATCAGAAACAATGAACGTTGTAACGGATGGATTTACTATGATTGATGGCACACTTCTACCCAAACAAGAGTATATATCGACTGTGTTTCCCACAATTATGACAGAAACATCATCTCAACGCAATGCTAATGATTTACCGTTAAATATTCAAAATGAAAAAATTTTAGAAAATCCAGTAATAGACAAACACATTTCTTTGAATGTTAAAAATAAAAATGATGGCTATGTATCGAAAGAATTGAATCAAGAAAGTATTAGCGATGCAAAATCATCTGTCGATAACTCCAACGTTAATGATTTGCCTTCAAATATACAAACCGAAATTCCAGACAATAATGAAAGTGTTGCTAATAAATTAAATGAAAACAAAAGCAGCGATAATCGCGATAAGGAATCGATACCAGAAATTGCGAACAGCGATGCTTCAACTCTAGACAATAAATATGATGTAAATTTTGGTGACATTGACAGCAATTTAAACAATTTAGATAAAGATGATCTAAACATATTTCATGACAAAACCATTGAGGATAACATTCAATTACCTAACGATTCGAATTTAGAAAGTGTTTTAAGAAACATTTCATTGGATAACATTACGTCCACAAATGTTATGCCAGTAAATATTCAAAATACTGAAAATTTGGATAATATAGCGGTTAAAATGAATATCTTTGAGCGACAAACTTCAGACAACGATACTCTTAATTCTTTTTCTATCATGTTTTTCTTACAGCAATATATTAATATTATAAAAATATATACCGACGTTATTAGCGATATATTGCCTGATGATATCAAAATTATTTTGAAACAATTAAATATTTCTTCGCATTTGGTTGTGTTTACCTCAATAATTGCTTTTAACTGGTGTTTGTTGAAATTTATTATCGCAATTCGTTTTTCTATTAAGAAAGAAACAGACCTCAGAGGTATGCGTTGGATATGAAATTTTTTTAAATAGAAACATTAAATTATTTAATATCTAATTTTTTATATTTTATTTGTTAGAAATTGGTTGCAAAGCTCAACGGCAAGCATATTATTTTGAAGCCGAAAAAGATAAACTTCATGCTGAAGTTGATAAAGAAAGGGAGAAGGCATGTAATATATTGGCTTTTAGTATTTTAAACCGAACTTTAATTATTTAATAATTATTTATTTGATTTACATTATAATTTAGGCCCAATTATCAGAAGATTCGCTGCAAAAGTTAGAGCATAAAGTATTTCCGATGGAAACTGAAATAAAAAAATTAAAAGTATTAATATTTAACCATAAGATATTTTGTGAATATTATTTTATTCATTTGATTGCGTTGTTTTAAAGGCGGAACGCGACCAATTGCACCAAAGAGTTCTAACATTAGAGAGCGAACTGGAAAGCGCTACTGAGGCTGGTTTTGAGCTCAACAAACTTTTGAGTGATTTTTTAACGTCTCAAAAAGAAAATGTTAATTTGAATTCAAGTGTAGACGCGTTGCAACAACAAATCACTAAACAGTCAGAAATAGTGGCTCTTTATGAAAATACTGCGAAGCAGAAAGAGAGAGAGGTATTTCAATAATATTTAGATATTAAACATTGCGAAGCAGTTTTTTTGTAACCTACCGATATTTTCTTTATTCATCGCAGAGAAATATTTTATTTACTATTTAGAGCTAGAAATTAATTTTCGTTAAATTATTCAATTTAATTTTGTTTTCAGAATTACGAGTTAAAAGAGAAGTGTGAAAAATTAAGCGTTGAAATGGATAGACTTAAGAATATTTTAAAAGATACGGAAAACAATTTTGAAATAATTCAACTTAACAATGAAGACCTTAAAGCATCGAAATCAGAATTATTAGTGAAATTCAATGAATTACAAGAAAATTTTTCAAACATTTCGCATCAATTAACTGAATATACCGGTAAACATGCTCTACTTTTAGTCGAAATCGAACAGTTTAATGATAAAGTAAATTGTTTGACAAATGAAATTGGAAACAGGGATAAAGAAATCGATTTACTTAAAGAAATAGTGGATAAATTTTATTGTAATGGAAATGGTGAGCCAAATTTCACGGAGAATGGAATAATAGACTCTCTAAACGAGTTGTATAATGCCGTAAAAATTAAATCACAACTTAAAAATGCGGAATTAGAAAGAAATGATTTAAGCGTTAAATATAATGATTTAAAACTCGAATACCAACAACTAAATGATAAAATATTAGAGTTAGACGTATATAATAAAAAATTGAAAGATGATAAAGAAAATGCTATGCAGGAAAAAATCAAAGCGAAAATGGAATTAGAAGTTTTGTCGAAATACTATAAAGAGAAAGAACTGGAATTTGGAAAAGAGATTGGAGTGCAACACATCCAGAGAATGCAAAAAGAAGACGACGCGTCGTCATTAGCCGCACAATTAGCCGCTTTGGAGGAAGAAAACATTTCCTATAAAACTCAATTTTTATCAATGAAAAAAGAAGTCGCAGAAACTGATAGAAGATGTAAGATACAAATTAGTCAATTAGAGAAACAGGCGCACGAAAATTGGATTCAAGCGAGAAATGCTGAGCGAAAACTTGAAGAGGCAAACGCTGAAGCGACAGCTTTGAGACAAACTCTAACATTGAACGTTAAATCTCCTGTTGATGGTTATGTCGGCGATATTTCTTATTTGGACGACTCTGCCAGTTCTGTTTCGTCGTTTCACGAACATTTTATGGGAGCAATTCCACCGCCACCTCCACCACCACCTCCTCCTCCAATGTCTCTATATAGTAGTTATAACGGATTTTTGCCTTCAATGCATATGCCATTTGATGAAAATGATGCTTCATATGGAGCATGGAATTCTAGTATGAGTTCCCAAACGCAAATGCAGACGAATTTCATGCCAATTCAAAATGAAATGTTAACTTCAAATAATGTTAGATCTTATTCGTCGAATCAACTTCCGTTATCATACGTTGGTTCAGTTCAACAGCAATGGGACGCGTCATCAAATCGTGATACTTATTCGCCAGCATCTCATCGATCGAATGATCAAAACTCTAGAGTCAATTCTCCTCAGCTTTCGTTCAACTCTTATCCTCAATCAATGAGTATAAATCCAACTCAATATCAAAATTCAACGATGAATTATACGAATCCATATTCGAATTCTGTGAATGCGAGCGATTATTCGTTTTCGGGTTATAATTCGATTTCGAGTGCTGTATCGGATTCTGTGTCGCACACGACCAGTGTATTGTCGAACCCTATTCCTTCGCATTGGACTAAACCAAACGGAAATATACCAAACAATGTTAACTCTCGAGAATCTAACGAAACTGATTCCAGACCCACGTCAAGGATTAGTGACAATCACACCGATCCGCACACTTCTATTGTTTAGGATTGATTATCAAATTGTACAGTATATTACAGTATATTAGCTAAATCTACAATTTATTGATTATTATATTATTATTATTACATTTTAGAGCGTTTATCGTTTATAAGTTAATTAATTAGTAATAACTATTAAATAAAGTTAAAAACTATAAATCTTTTGTTGTTTTTTAAGGATCGATTTCCTTCTTTATTATTATCAGTGACATTCCTTTTTCGGACTAAAAACTAAGGAAAAGCGGACGGATTATCGGAATTAAAACCTAAAACTCGGATAAAAATTCGGAGCAAAAAATTTTTAAAATCTATTATTTTTTAATGCGTATTTTTTTATTTATTGTCTGATTTTTATAAAATTTAAGTCGAGTTTTAAAATTTTTGATAATTTTTGGTCAAAAAGTACTCGGATTTCGACAATAATTTTATGAATTTAGTAAAAATCTAGTAAAAACAATTCACGACACATTCATAGAGAGCTGACTTTCTAATAAGTTATTTTATACTTATATTAAGGTTGTCTGTAATTTAATAGTTCGCAAGATATCAAATCCCTTAATTAATATAAAGCCTGCGGATACACAGACAGACAGACAGACAGACAGACAGACAGACAGACAGACAGACACACAGTCAGACACACATGGTCAAAAGCATAAGCTGGACGTTTTTTCAAGAAAGTAAGCTAAAAAAATTTTATGACATGTTTTGAAATAGTTTTAATTATAATAAAGTGTACAAAACATGAAAGCACTTTGTTTTTATATGTGTTATACTATTACTATTTCACATATTTTATTAGTTTGCACGACATTATATCGTTAATAAACTTTTATAATATACTTTATATTAAGGTATTTATTAAATTGCTTTTATTGTAATAATAAAGGAGATATTATTAGACGTAATGCTAAAATTAATAATTATGTAAGCTTAGGATAATTATTATTAAGAAAATTTTAATGAACAAATGAGTAAATTTAGAATTCAAAGTTTTCCTGAATCAATCCAAATATTAATATTTTATTTTCGCCACTCAAATGTGTGAAAAATTGTTCTAATGATTAGACTAAAAATAATAAATGAGTGGATCATAAATAAGGACAGGATATTTCGGTTTTAACCGAACAATGTTTTGTTTGCTAAAAGTTCGGTTAAGGTAAATATAAACATATATTGAGCTAAAACAAAGCTTTTAAGGCATAGTTTATTTAACCGAAATAACCGATTTTT
>JAQGAW010004733.1:0-10532 GCA_034698025.1 Phthiracarus crinitus | reverse complement strand
ATAGTAAATTTAAAAGTTTAAATAGAGTGAATCAGCAGATGTCTCCACTAGAGGGGACTGCACTTGACTCCAGTACCGTTATGCCCCATAACACCCCTCATTGAGAATGACTTGTGGTCACCCAATAGGGCTGCCTGTCGGCGAATTCGGGTACTGAGATATTGAACAACAAGAAAACTTATAGATTTAAAGTATAAGGATTTAAAACTATAGAATTGTCTCGTAAATGATAGTCGATTTATACCGCAGTTTTTTCAAGTTAAAAGTTAACAATTTTTCATCAATTTTTACAAATATGTATACAAAAGTTTACAAAAATGTACTGTATTAATAAATCAAGCGTTTGAACATTCCTAACGTTTAATACGTGTTTCTGAACGCACAATAAAAATTAAAATATGTCAACAAAATAAATACGGTATGTCAAAAGTTTATTATTGTTTTGACAAATTAACCTTAAATCTTAAATTTTTAAAATTAATGGTATAATGTTTATATTTTCATGAAATCATTTAATGCTAATTTAAATGCGGAAATTGATTTGAGAAAATGCGTTGTTTTGAAAATTTATAATTGAAAATTTTTTTATTTATTTTCCTCAAAGAATACTAATATTTTCTTTCAACTAAAACCACAATTACGGTAAAAATAAAATATCGAGCGATAGCTATAAGCGACTAAAACTGATATCACTATCAATGTTTTTTAATATTAATTTTATTCATATATTTTCCTTTAATGTGTTATGTGTAGAAAATCAAAATTAAATTTATAACATTAATAGCATATAAAAATAGCGCCATAAAAGCATTTATTAATGACCAAAATAGCACTTATGGAT
This sequence comes from Phthiracarus crinitus, assembly GCA_034698025.1. Taxonomy (NCBI): domain Eukaryota; kingdom Metazoa; phylum Arthropoda; class Arachnida; order Sarcoptiformes; family Phthiracaridae; genus Phthiracarus; species Phthiracarus crinitus. The sequence goes on along the minus strand of JAQGAW010004733.1, from coordinate 9,691 downwards.
AGTATTTATATTTTTAAAAAATTACATTTAAATTATTTTATAACATATTACAAAAATTCTACATTTTCTTAAAAAATTTTAAACTATTTCAGAAAGCAATAATTAAAATTTTTCTATGGTATTGAAAAAATTTAGGTGTAAGGGTAACAAAAATTCTTCAGATTTAATTAACAATTTAATCTGCTTCAGCCAAAATAGAATTTATAAATGGAGTTAAACCGACTCATTAAGTAGCAAATGCTATCATTTTGACTTTCTAGTAAAGATGTTCTTGGGTCGGTTTAATTATTCGTTTTGATTCGGTTAAACCGAAATTATTTATCACGAACCCGACAGTAAACCGATAACCCGACAAACGAGTTTTTTTTGACAAAAAATGGATTTTTAAAATTTAGCATAAAAAATAATATTGTACATAATTACAACAATTTATTCTTAAATAAAACGTTAAATTTGTTAGAAATACTAGAATTAAATAAATAATATTTGCATCATTAATTTTTATAATCAAATTAAGGATTATAACATATGATTTCTACTCACTAAACATTTTTTTATCTGCTTATCGGGTTTTAGGTTAACCGTCATTTCTGTTCTTGTCGGTAAGGTTGCAAGGCCTTAATTCTCGGGTCGGTAAGGTTAAAATCTTTGTTTTGTCAGTTTGACTTGGGTTCCAATTTTACTACCCGCAAACAGCTTTACTTTTTAGTTATGTGTTTTTAATATCATAATTTTGATAGAAATAATTTTAATGTTAAATGAATATAATTGGTTATAGTAATTATAGCGTTAATAAATGAAAATGTATTTCAGGTATACTTTGCTAACGTTCATCCAAAATTTCCTGACGGAGGAAAAATGTCGCAGCATTTGGAGCGAATGAAAATTGGGGATACGATTCAAGTTCGCGGACCGAATGGATTGCTTCAATACAAAGGTTGCGGTCAACTCGCCATTAAGCCCGATAAACGTAGTCCCGCTGTGATTAAAAGATTCCGAAAAATCGGAATGATTGCTGGCGGCACTGGTATTACACCAATGCTTCAATTGATTAGACAGGTTTTCAAAGATAAAAATGATTCAACACTTTTATGGCTGCTATACGCTAATCAAACCGAAAATGATATTTTGCTGCGCAAAGAATTAGAGGAAGTTCGACAGCAACAGCCGGAAAGGTTTCAATTATGGTTTACGATCGACAGATCAACTGATGATTGGAAATACAGGTGAACTTTTTTGTGAAGCTTTTGTTTAAGCAAATTATATTTATTTAATTTAATCTCGAATTTATATTTTCCGTTTATTTTAACGTTAATTTTTTTAATAACGAAATACGTTTTGAATGAGCGATAAATTGCATTTATTAGCTTTTAAATAAATAAATCAAGGTTAACACGTTTTAATGTAATCAAATAGTTTATAAAATATTCGAAGTTAGTTCTACACTAACGACGCCTATAAAACTGTTGAATTATTGTAAATCTGAATCAAGTATTTATTGCGTATTTCGAATCGATTTTTGATTTTTGCCGCCAAATAATTGATAACAGATAATTTTATGTTTCACTATATTTGAAATCCTTTCACATTTTCATGCAATACAAGTTTTAAAGTATTTCAAGATTCCAAAGATTATTATTCATAAAAATTAATTAAAACGCAAAACTTTCTAATAAAAGTTCTCTAAGCATGGATTCCTAAATAAATTAATAAAATGATCGATAGTGTTGTCTTTACATCATTCTCATTACTAATTTTTCATGATTTTAAAGTTGATATCGTTTTAATTTATTTTTCTATTAATGATTCTATTCGTAAAAATATATAGCACTGGATTTATAAATGCTGATATGATAGAACATTATTTGCCGCCGCCGTCAGAAGACACAGCGATATTGATGTGCGGACCGCCGCCTATGATTAATTTCGCGTGTAATCCTAATCTCGACAAAGTAGGATATGCACCAAACACGCGATTTGCGTATTAAGTTTAGCGTCATTTAAAAAATACTTTTTAATTGTAATTAAGTTCTATTTCTTATAACAAATAAATTAAAATTTTGTTGTGAAGCTATTATTTTTTATTCGATTTTTTTTTCTTTATTACCATATTATTAAAAAATCAGTTCCTAATGTTCGTTGATTTTTTAAAAATATTGAATTATAATTTAAATAAAAAACGTATTAACAATCGATTTTATGTTTTATTTGATGGTGCGTCTAAAAAGTGACGGTGAATACAATAACATTTTTTAAAAAACAATTGTGTGATATTTATTAAAAAAAATATTGTGAGGTATAAAAATTTTTTAAATTTACAACTATATTTTTTATATAAAAAAAATTAAAGCAGTTCATTATAGTAATTTAATCCGAATATAAAATAAAGGAACAGATCTATTATTTGATTTGTTTATCAGGTTTTTTATGTGTGCATATAATGCGCAATAAACCCATTAATTAAGGCAATGATTAAATAAATGAAAAAATAATTATTCGATCGAATACTGGTTTGTCCATTGCACCACTGGTCCTGTTCACAGATACAGTACGTCGTCTCTTCAAAATATGATTTCTTCAGATCCAATTCAGTGACACTATTTTCTACATAAACAGCCAGTTTTGGCTGTGACGCTGCGCTACGACAGCCTTCGTAACGATCGGCGGGAATGTCGCGACGGAATCCAACTATATTTGACAGACAGTCTCGCGTCACTAATACGTCAGCTAAATATTATGCGAAACACAAGAGATTTAAGAGTTAATTTCATTAAATTTCATCAAATTAATTAACAAATACAGTATAAACGTTGAAAATTCGTACGACTAATATTTTAGTAGAATTTTTTGTGAAAAAAGCCTCAAAAGCAACAAAAACTTTACAAACACAATAAAATTATAACAAATTATTATTGTGTTAACCGAAAGCTTAATCCCATTAAATCGAAACCTCAACTAAAACATAAACATATACTAATATTCGCTTACATCCTTTTCGGTCAATAATTTTCACACATTTGTCTTCATCGCGCGGACACGTGATCGCCGAATGTATAAACCAGTCGACGCCATGCTCTGTACAGCCGGGTTGTGTACTGACGCACGAATAACACCACAATTTGCTATCAACTATTGAAATATTGCGAGTATTATTTACCATCAAATAAAGTAACCTTCAAATAAAACGCATTTTTTCAATTAAAACAACCATACCTGAAGTTGAATCGAGTAATATCAAAGTAAACGCCAATAAACAGTTGTAATAAAAATCCATTATAAATAACTATACAAAAAATATATTAACAAAAGTTTTCGATAATTAGTTGGAATGAAATTGAATTTGTGTGTAATATTATGCCATAATAGCGTGAAAATATCGGACGATTTGTTTTTGTTATGAAAACTATGGTTTGAAAAAACAAATCGTTTTCGCGAATTTCGACCACGCCTTCAACGCCACCAATGTTTCAATCATTACCTAATTATACATCAATTATGTCCGTTATATATAACTTTTTATATATTATGAATTTTCATATTATTATAATTAGATTTTAAAATTTCCTTCTTTTAATGTCAAGAATTTAAAATTGGTGTACAAGAAAGTTGGATGAAATTAATGTAAGCTGGTATTTGATGAATAAATAATAATAATTTAAATAAATTTTAAAAAATAAAAATATGCATTGGTGTTTTATAAAATCTATTTCGCTTCTAATTGAAGATAAATCCCTTTTATTTAACTCGAATAAATCTTTACGTATTATCGAAAATAAGTTGATAGATATATTAATTAAATTAATTTTAAATTAATCTTTTAATAGATGCAGAACAAAAATTTTAAAATATATGGGAATTAATTTTAATAATTTATAAAAATCAGTAAACAACTATTACACATTTATTGATATTTACCTTTCAGTCGACATAAAATTCTATAGATTTTAGGTTCACTTAAACAGTTTCTTAAGATCAAAATATTTTTATTCTACTGTAATCCATGTAAAATTCTACAAATGGATTCGTCCGCGGCTAACATAGATTAATACAGACATACAAAAGGACATAAATAGTCAAAACTATAGCTCGACTTGTCTACAAGAAGGTGAGCTAAAAAATTTGAGATAATTTTTAAAAAATTTAAAATTTTAAAAATTTTCAAACTTTTTATAGGAAACGTATTGAATGGTTACGTTTGAAATAAGAAACAAAACATGCCTGAAAATATTGGTCACGTAAACACTGCGATGAACACACTTTCCTGTTTGACAACATTAATAAGTTATGATTAAATTCAGTAACAGTTACTAAAAATAGGTTAGCATTGCGTTTGCGGAGAACATAGAGGAACATAAACATAAACTTGAATTTGATGTTTGCAGATGTTATCGGGTTTTAAGTTTAAAGAGTTGTTTCCAATGCGGTGTACGCTATAAACGTTAATTTGAAATGTTTTTAGCAGTCATGCCTGTCATGAATCGCTACCGTATAATAATAACGCGTAAATGTTTGAACAGCAGTGTCTCAACGCTTATCGCAACAGTGTTTAGAAACTTTTAATTAAATTGGTTTTATACCCATTCTATTATTTATGATTGAGAGCACTCATCACTTGTACGATAAAGCAAATCAATTATTTAAGATAATCGCTTAGAAAATGATTAATCGCTGCGCTATTTTAATGGTTTTTCGCGTTTACTGTTTATGTTGATTGGAATGCGATTTTCGACAATTATGTGGATTTGTTTGTCGTTATAATGTACTCATTTCTTGATTTGATTGATCACATCAATTGGCATCAATCGCGACAATTCAGCACATGTTCTTCGGTCCAATTTTGGACAGAATTGCTTTTACGACATTTTGTTGATGGGAAGGATGTATCGCAAGATGACATGCTATTCTTCGTACGAAAACAACCGAAAAAAGATAATCGTTACGCCAAACAATACGATGTATGGTTTGATTCTATTTATTAAATTATTATTTATGTTTAATTAAATTTAATCAAAATTTTAAATCTTAATAGACTCTCATAGAAGTGTATAGAAACGACTCAAAGAAGTTGCCGATCGGTGACACGGATATCGATTGGGAAGAGACGCTGTATCTGAACGTAATAATGCAAAAGTTCGAGTACAGCGTAACGTGCGCTGTCTGTACGCGAACCAGTCCTAAAGAGTTGCAAATATTGAAAAAGCACACTCAAAGAGTATTTGCTTCGCCAAGTTTTCGAGCCATGGATTGTAAAGGCGATAACGAACAGATCTCATATCCGAATATATTTTTCACTATCGATAGCTACGACGATGTATGTGAATATTTCGTAGCGTTTGTGTGTTCACTAATATTTCATACGAAATTTTTTATTTCTGTCCTCAATTTAGTTATTGTCTGAAATTTTAGTGAGAGATGGAGAAATGATATGCGTTGAGTTATTAGCTAAAGATCGTTATGGCGACACTCAAGGCGTTATATTTCTCGGTTGTATTCAATATCAATCGCTTAAGAGAGTCTATGACGCGAGAGTTAGTGATTTTTAACTGTATTATGGTTACTATCGTACGCGATAACACTTTTTGCTAACACTTTAGGCAAGTATATCGTCGCGTATTTGTCGCAAATCGCCGCGACCTTATTTTCAAGGCCAGCAACGAATTGAATTTGTTCGAATGAAAGGTCCGAATGGTAAAGGTTGTGCCGAAATGGCTGTCGCCAAACAAAAAGGTGTTAATTGCGAGACACCCACTTCAGAGCCTGGATTTTCAATGACTAGTTTTGATTTTGACGACGAACTCGAGGTATTATTTAAATTACATTTTATACCGTATATTCGTTAATTTTTTGTACACAGTAAATATTACGGTTTAAACTATAAGATGGGAAATAGATTTTTATTACTAATTTTTTAAATTAAAATAAGATAACACTGTTTTATTTTTTTCATTTAAACAATTATAAATTTCACTGAAAGGTAGTGCCTGATGAAAATTTAGCCATTTTTGCATTATTCTCTTGTGCCGCACCCCATGACGATAAGGATGACAGTTTCGCTCACAGAAGGATGTCTGATCCAAGTTATAATCTAAAAAATTATATTCGAGGATGGAATGAGCGAAAAGTTAAGAAAGCAGTTTCGGAAAACGATGGAATTAACGCACTGTGCAATGGTGTCAATGAGATCGAAGCCGGAGATTTTAGAGATGGTTAGTATAATCTAATTTGTTATCATTTTTATAGAAAATTCGTTTAAATTTATGATCAAATTCTAAGCTTATACTTAATTGCTGTTTAACCGAGTTTTGAAATATCGTTAAATTGTAAAGAATGCTCCTTTGAGTCAAAACTAATAAAAAAGTTTAAATTCAATAAAATTACATAGAATTAAATAATTAAGGTTTAATTAAATGATATAAATGATAGAACTGGATGACACGTCGTATAATAGAATGTGGACAATGCGTGGCTTTCGTCAGGCGTATCACTTTTGGAAGGAGAATAAGCGCGCGAATTCGCCTTCACTTCACGCCTATATTACATACATTACACTGCCGTGGCATCACATCATCTCTGATCTCTTCAATAATCGTCAACAATCGATTCTCACGTTTTGAATGCTGATAAGTAAATATTAAAATCGAGTCGTTATTGAATCTATTTTTATGTAATCCTTTTTGAGATATTTTTTTAATTTGATTCATTTTTACCTATTATTTTATGTAAATTGTATACAGTATTAGGCCAAACAATATACAGTATATATTATATGTATAAAATGATGTATAATTTTAGTGATACCTCATATGCATTTATATGATAAGTGATAATAATGTAAAGATATTATTAATTAATGTAATTAAAATTTTAAGCAAATTAAAATTTATTATTTTTTGTTCATTTTTGATGTACAAATCTATTTTCTGATTTATTCGAGAAGAAATTTTATAATTGATGCGTTATAAATTTACTGTTTAATCTAGTTTTGATTATTTTATTCATAGTCATTGCACATAAAAAAGTTTAGATTGAAAATAAAATATCAATAATTAATACAAAAATTTATGAAATAATTTTTATGTTTTTATGTGGTCGTGTTTTGATTTCTAACTTATGGTTATGATGTTACATGTTCTCAGTTTTTGATTTATAGAAACTTTTTTCATTTTTCGATCGTTTACTAGCTGTGGATAATACTGATGCTTCAGATTTTTTATTTAAGTTTTCTTCATTCGCTGATCGTCTGCTGGATTTGGATAACGCGGATGACGAGCGTTGTCTGTCTGATTCATCAGTTGTTTGGGTTTTTTCATTTTTCGATCTTTGACTGGCAGTGGATAATACTGACTGATTATCAGTTTTATGTGTTTTATCACTTTCAATGATTTCTTCTAAAAGATATTCTGGCGGAGCATCTAAATCATCTTTTCCCTCATTTTCTTCGTCTTCAGTTTGTCCGGCAATTTTTATCTTTCGCTTATTTTCGTTTGGTTTCTTTTCTAAAAATGACAAAAAGAAGAAAAAATATATTATATAAATTATTATAAAGTTAATGAATAATAAAATTCAATATTAATTCTTAATGAAAATTTACTTCTTAACCACATCATCAAAATACAAAGCGCTGCGATCACAATTAAAGCAACAAATATTCCGAGTAAAAACAAAATCCACGGTAAAACTTTTGTTTTGTTTTTGTCTTTATTTTCGGCCTCAGTTGATGTAATAATCGAAATGTTTTGGGTTGTGTTTGTACTCCAATTATCAGTCGATTCTTCGGTAGATTTATCATATTCGTTCGTTTTAGCGGTAGTACTTATTACAGGCATAAATCTCGTTTGCGTTGTAGATTCAGCTGAAGATACTGTTATAGTTTTAGCTTTAGTTGTTAGTGTTGTTGCTTTTTTAGTTGTTGTCGTTGTTGTTGTTGTGATTTTTGTTATTCTGATTGTGGGCAATGTTGGCGTGTTTCGCATTTTTGCGGTTATATCCAGAAGAATCGAATTATTATAGCAATTAAAAAATTCTTTTGCGTCAAACTATAAATCACATCAAATCATTACTAACTTACTATTAAAATTAAGAATTGTTTAAAAATTAATTTTTGAAAAATCGTACAGATTTATGTTTAGAGTAATAATCATTTTCGTATTTCATTTGATGCACTTTATTGCGATCATCTAAAATAAACAATAACCGATTTAAATCGAATAATCCCGAACCACCCAAACCCGCGTCTTTCCACTCAGAATTCGTGTCAAACAGTCCATTGCTTTGCAATGGTTTCGAAATAATAGCTCCGCTGTGATACGAGCCATCATTCACTTGAGTGCTTAAGTAAAGTGTGTCCACATTTCCTTCGCTAATAAATGCCAAACCAGTCAAATCTTCGACGTGATCTTCTCCAACGCCTTTCGGCCAAATACTTTCGTTTAAGCGTCCTTTCGGTGATAAATTCCATGGCATTTCTTTATTATTTTGGATTCCTATGAAAAATGGGGATATTTTTGTTGTTCGATATGAGTTATATCCGTATCTTCTGTAATGACCATTAGTTTTGCCAAAAATAAATACAAGATCTTTTGCTTTTCCAGCATTTTGGCAAAATTCGGACAAACGATTAGCAGCGCATGGATTGAAGTCGAAAATACCGCCACCAAAAACTTCGGCAAAGTCTATAAATTCATTTTTACTGTTAGAAATTTATTTAAAATTTTAAAAATACTAGCTAATAAAAACTATCTAGATATGAAGCACTAATACTTTATCTTTAATATGATATATCATAGTTTGACAGAATAAACAGAATTCAAACTCCCTATGATAGGAATTTGCAGCAAAAAAAACTAAAATTCTACATATAAGTTCTTACGCATAATATTATTGCGTTCAATTTTGACAAAATAATCAAACACTCAAACCTGGTCCGAATAATTCAACGGTCGAAAGAGCGTCAACTATTTTATTCAGTTCGAGACTGTATCGATAGAGATAGGTTCGTGTGCCGATAAATATATTGGTGCCCACAATCATCATACAGTTCAGTCTGTCTTTCGAGTAACAAAATATTTCGTCCGTTTGACACCTATAAACGCTTATTCGAGTTAAGACGTACCAAATAATTATTAATCGAGAATTCATGTCGAGATTATTTTTTTGTCTAATTTATTAATCATAACAAAATTATGAAATCAAAGCATATTTGCTATAATATAGTCTATATTCGCGAGAAACAAATTGATTAACTGAAAAAAGAGACAAAACTTGAATCAAAAATTCAGTTGCTTTAAAGCTTTGAGCCAACAATAGAGTGATTTTGTTTGTTCAACTTATTAAGTGATCATAATTAACTCATTTTGGGCTTCAAATTATTTAAACAATTTTCACGAGCCAATTATTTATTCCATTCAAATTAAACAGATTATTTAAATTATTTTAAATTCAGTTGAACTTTAATTATAATGCAATCGACTGCCAGTTTTGACAGTTTAACTTTTTTGAATTGAGGGAAGTTTACGAAGAATTTTGATTTAATTTTGATTTCATTTGTTAACAAAAAAATGGTTAAAAATTCAAAAACAATTTTAAAGCACAATCATTTACAAATAGAAAGTTATATATTATAGACATTTTTAAAGCGAATCACAAATTTGCGCATCAGTTTACTCAATAACTATAGAAACTGTAACAGATA
>JAQGAW010004732.1:0-10533 GCA_034698025.1 Phthiracarus crinitus | reverse complement strand
TAAAATGTTCAAATTTTAGAGCTTTAATTATAATATTGGAGTCATAGTTCTTTAAGTTATGCAAAAATATAGGTAACTCTTTTTTGACACTATACGATAGATTACAACGGACATGAGCTGGTCCTCTATAGTCGCCACTTTTATGGCAATGATCTCGTGTTTTGATTTCATCATCTTTGAATATTTCATTACATAAATAACAACATTGAGCTATTTCAAAATTTTTTTGCTGTTCGTCAGACAATGGTTTCATTGGTATTATATGGTTTAATTTCTTAAATATTTCATCAGACACTTCTTGAAGAACAGTTAAAAACTTTTCAGCTGCTTTTTCACCTCGATAAACATCAGAAAAAATCACTTTACCATTGATATCAACAATAATCAAGGAATATCCACAAGCTATGTGTTCATGCGTTATTGTCGTCTTAGAAGTTATATCATTATCAGTTTTTTTGAGTATGCATTCAAAATCTGCATATCCAACATATTCCGATTTCATTGTTAACGAATAATCAGTAAACTTCAAATTATTATTTCCTATTTGGGGTAATACAATTTTTGCTGGTTTAAATTTTCTGCAATTTGTAATATGATTTGCTAGTTTAGCTTTAGTTTTATGGCCAGAAAGACACATATGACAAAAATGATGATTAAATGAGGACTTATTACCCAATAAGCGGTTTAAACTAGTAATGTAACAGTAATGATTTTTATAAAGTAAAAGATTTATTACTTTTCCATTTGATTTAGATATAACTAATGGCTTGATTTCATTTCCAATATTTGACCACTCATAGACATTTATAGCAATGTTAAGATGTTTGTTAAGTTTTTCAAACTTAGTTATTTTGTTGATTGCCATAGGAAAAGTAACATTATTTAGTTTAAAATTGCTGAAATATTGTTTATGATAATTCACTGAGTATTTTTGATGTTTAGATTTAAATTTATATAAACCAATAATTATTGAATAAAGAAAACATAGATTATCGTTATTTTTAATATTTATAACTGCATTTTTGTGTTTTAAGGCTTCTGGTAATTCTTGATGACAACTACCATAGATTGGTTTGAAAATCCCAATCCTAACTTCAACCTTTATAATACTTCAACCTCAATAACCCAATTTGATCCGAGAGAAGTAAATTCACTAATTTTTTCTTCTAATTCGCTTACAATTTTAGAATATAGTTTATCAAATAGTTAAATATTAGATAATACTCGTGGATTAGATTGAAAATATGCTAGTTGATTTATTATGTCTTCATTTGATTCACGAATAAAATTGATTGTAAGACAAACTTGTGTTTTAATATTATTTACGTTTTCCAAGATTGTTTCATAAAGACTTTTAAAATCATTTTTGTATCTTACGAATAGTTCATTTGTATCATTATTGTTGTCTTCAAGTTCAAAACTATACTCTGATATAAATTTTTTGAACGCGCTTTTAGTTTGTTTGATAATTGAGTTAGTTTTTATTTCAGGTAATTGCCCTCCTATTTGAAGTAAGTAGGAGCATTCATTATATTTTAAATGTGATTTTAAATTGTTTATCGATGTCAATTTTTTATTGCAATAAAAACAACCAATTTTATCTTTTTCATCTAAACAGTTTTTTAAATGAATAATATATAATTTGAGACTGTTTATTTTTCCATCACATTTAGTGCATAAATAAAATTTATGAAAATTTTTTTGATGGATAATAAGATCAGCTTTGCTCTTAAATTTTGTAAAACACTCTTTGCAATCCATTTCTGTAATAAATAAAATTAAAGTTTGTAAAATTCAATTAAATAATCTATCATGGTTTCGTAATAACTAATGCGCAATTACCCAAAGTGTTGCAATTTGTGTTATTTCCTAAATGAAATATAAATAAAAAATTGGTTTAAATAAAATTATTTAATCAAAAACTATGGCTATGTTCAGTCAAAATGTAAACTTTAATGATATTAGGGTGATTATAGGATGTGAAGGTACTATTGTTAATGGAAATTTTATTTGTAAAGAAATTGGATATACATCTGAAACCCAATCTGGAAGCATAATGTTGAATTATTTTACTGGTTTACAATTAAACAAATGTGAAGAGAAAAAGTCAAATTTTTTACATAAATTTATACATGGAATTGATATTTATAAAAATAATATAAATTGGCCTTTAAGTTCTAACTTTGAAACAATTATTAAAACAATATATCAAATGACTGAAAATACAGACAATCCAAGAAAAATTTATATTGGATATAATAACGACCCAAATATTAGAACATTATTATTTCGTGCTGGATTAGATCATTTAGCTGTTAATTTATATTCAATTTTTCATGATTTACCATCGGTTAAAGATATCAAATATATGCCAAACTATGGATTTGGTGTATATTCATTATGCTCAATACATGATAAACATCCTCACGCAAAAATACAATGCGCAAAGATAAAAACAATGATTTTGTTTGAAGAGTGTAAAAAAAGATATAAAAATGAATGATAAATTAATTATATAATAATTACTAATAATATTTTCAAGAAATATGTTACATGTAAACGAATTTAAGCAAATAAAATATTTTAAAACATCTATTATTTGTTTAGTAATTGTAATTTGTATTCTTATTATAGCATTTTTTAAAAATTGTGAAAATTTTAATAATGGATTAAACTTTAAAATAAATAATATTGAAATTGATGACAATATTAGAATAAATATTTCTAATCCTTCAACTTATTTGACAAATAAAACTAAGAAATTTTTAATATCATTATTTAACAATGCAAGTAAAAATTGCACAGTTTAATATATTTATATCACTCTTTTGTTAAATTAAGTTTACAAAATTAATCAAATTTTAATTAATATTTAACAAATTATAACCTGATTAAATGTAATCCAATGATTTAGAATTAATTTATTATAAAGTTTGATTTCTGTGATTGTTTTGTTATTGTTTTAAAATAAAATAGTAAAGTGTGATTTTGCCAATTTATTTAAAAAACTAATGTTAATCGAGTTATATTTGCTATAAATATATTAAACTTAAATATAATAAAGTTAAAGATAATAAACTTAAATTATTATAGTATTATACTATACTAATTACGAGAGGCTTTATATTTTTATTTATTATACATTAATTTTTGTTAATTTTTAATTTTTAAATTAACTTAATAAACTTTTTTACTCTTTAAAATTTAACGTTTATTTAAATCATGATATAACAATTTTTTAAAGATTTTATATTAATTTGAGTTTATATAATAATAGAATGCTTATTAAATAAAAACTAAGAAATAAATTAACTTAACTAATATTATAATTTCAGAAATTATTGGTTTCATATATTAATTGATTTGATTTTATTGCAAAAGATGTCACTGTTATCATAAATGAGTAAAAAATATTTTATATAATTGACTGAAAACTTGCAAAAAAAACAGAAACTTTCAATTATTTCAAAAAATCTGCATTAAATATACATTGAATTCATATTAAGCTTTTTATTTTTTGTTTTTATGAAATCGTGTTATTTTCAATTTAATGTTATTAAAAGAAGATATTCTCATTACTATAGTAAAATATTTTATAAAATAAAAATTTATATTTAATACATTAATCATGTAATTAACAACTTTTCAAACTTTTAAATGTAAAATTTTTTGCTGGCTATATATAGGTTTGTGAAAATTGCAATACAGTATTGATAAATATGATTTCTATAGAATGAAACAGATTTCCGCCATTCGATCGTTTATCCTAATGTTATAAATGTCGCATCTGTTTCGCTTCAGAGAATCGTTTATAGACAGCTCATTTAACGTGAATTAGAAATGTCACATATGGCACTCGATCTTTTGAAAATTGCGACACTGTTTTTAATTTTTATGATCATTTCCTTGCGTTACTTTTAAACTCAACACTGATCTAACAACTGCCAAATTTTAGGCCTATAAAAATATATTTTATTGTTCTGTATGCGTTCAAAGATAGAAGTACGGTACAGCTATATTTTAAGTGTAGAATGCCTGAGATAATTATCTGATAATTCACTCACACTAATATATAGCACATTATAACTAGTATTCGTTATAATAGACTAAACTTATACACTAACTTTTTTAATATTAAAAAGCACTTATGTTTGGAGTAACATATTTGAAGAATTTTCAATATTAAATTTGGTCTGTTTTGTGTCACACAATCATACAGATGGATAACTTATAAAACTCGTATGAAAATTTTCGAGATTTTATTATAATTTCTAACACATCCTTTTAATTGTTATTTTGACATTATTGTTCTTTGAAGCAAATATATATCGTATTAAGTCATTCATAATTAATGAGCTTGAGGTAGGACTGGTTGAGCTTTAGTTCAAACCCTGGGATATAATAAGCTAGAGTTTCTAAAATCATAATGCAATTTAGCTTGAACTTACATAAAACCTAAAATGCTTGAGCTGTGAGCTTACTTGAGCTTATTTATAAATAAAATGATAGAAAAAATATATTTATTTTAATTATTTTATACAATTTTTTCAGTTATATTGATATAATATGTATTCAAACACATTACACTTTTTATAGTTTAAATTACATGGAATAAAAAATTTTACTTGTAATCTGTAAACTAGTTTTTCATAAACATGTATTTCAGTATTGCAAGCAATAATTAAGTAACTATTTTTTAATAAATGTAATATGAGATGAATAATACAAAAAATTATAAATTAAATTGCAAAATAATTATAAATATAAGCTCAACCTAAGCTCATTTAGCTCAGTATCGCAATCTTGAGCTTGTGCTTAATACACTGAAGCTCTAATTTTCATGAGCTTAACTTTAAAATACAAGTTCGAAAAGGTTAATTGAGCTCTGCAGTGAGCCTGAGATAGCAGGTCTGAGCTTAAGCTTAATCTCATAACTAATTATTATTAGAGCCTTAAAATGATATCATTTGCACTTTTTATTTCATAAAATAGAAACATGTAATTTGTTAAAAGCTCGGATCACATCAAATGGAGTTTTATCTCCTTTGAACAATTTTTTTTTCTATTTTTAGTTATTATTGCTAAAATTACTATTTGGCTATTTTATTGGCAATTTTTCAATAATTTTAAAAACTGTAGTTTAAATCCGAAAATTTTTTCCGATCCCATAAAAATAGTAAATTAATATCCATATTCAAATTATTTATTTTATAAAATTTAGGCGAAAATGATACTTAGGTACTATTTGCCGATTAATTTTTAAAAAGTCAGAAATAATCATTTTGTTAAATTTAGATAATTCTTTAATTATTTGGTAAAATTTTTAAAAATTTAAGAGCAATTTTTATAATATTTTTAGAAAATTTTGCAGCAATTTATAGCTATAATTTGTTAAGCAATAAATTTTAATATTTGAGGCTATATTTACTACTATTATTGTCTGTATTAATATTTGAATAAATTCCACACAAAATCTATCATTAAATTAAATAGCTTAAGTTATTGTATATTTTAATTATTATTTTATTAAATTATTTTTAATTTATATTAATTTTTTATTATAAAAATAATTTTATTATGTAATAATTCATACTCTTTTTTCTTGTTTTTTGTGCAAATAAAAATCTGTTAATTGAAAACCTTGGCTTAATTTAATATGTTTATCAGCTTTAAACTAAGTACAGCAATATATTCATTTAAATTTGTGTCATATGTCTTTAATGACAAAACATATGTGAATTTTTATTAGTTATGAAAAAGTATAATTATTTATTTTTATAGTATAAACAGCATAAACAGTAAAAAAAGCAAAAATAAAATAAAATAAATAATAGTCCAAACTATTTATATTTTAAAAAATTATAGCATTAAATTTTTATCGTAATCTTATTAATAAAAGTTTAATAATCGTATTAAAAGTTATTAAACAAATTAATTTTTATCAAAACATAGTTAAAAAGTTAATAATTAGTTTGAAAAAATCGTAAAAGTTTTGTTATTACAAGAAAATTTCTATAATGCATAAAAGTTTTATTTAAGTTAAACTAATAGAAACTTAAAATAATGTACATAATATTAAAAATTTCGACCTAAATATTTGAATCAATAATAGATAAATTTTTAAGCATGCTCTAAATTACCATAATTTACCATTTTTGATTCAGAACCCTAAATTACATTAATTTTCATTATGAGTCCACATTTCGCATTTTTTTACTTTTTCTCTCCATTTCTAGTTATCTGTTCATAAAAACTGGATTAAAAATTTTTAATAAATAAGGTTAAAATTTATTACTATCTAAAAACAAAAACTTTATAATAAATATATACCAGATTTTTAGGGAATACAATAAATCACCATAATATTCATCAGAACAACAATTTACCCCTAATACATAATATTCCGCTATTATTGATCTAAACTTGAAATTCAAACTTTAAGAAAATAAGCTTTCATACGGTTAAGTTCAGAAAATATTGGTTAATTATTTTTAAATATTGCAAAAAGATTCAAAATAAAATGGAAAAAGTGGATATATATAATTTTAATGCTCAAATTATGACCATAAATTGTAGTTTTCAATAAACTTTTGCACTGCCATAATATTAATAGTACAAAATAAGCACAAAGAATAAATATGAAAAGTTTATAACAATTTTTACTAATTTAAATTCAGAAGAAACTTTTTTATTCAACAAAAATGTATGTTTATTTAAAAAATTATAAATTATAATTACAAAAAAATTTTTTTTGCATATCAAACTTGAAATATACAATAACATTTAATTTATTTTTAAAATAGTTATGTATTAATAAAAATTATTAAATTATTTAAATGTTTATTTTTTACTGCGGTTATTCCCAATAAAATAAAAGTATTAATTAATGTGCAATCAAATTAATTTAAAGTGCATCATAATAAATATCTTAAAAGCATTTTAAATAAATTATTTTAAAAATTTTCGAATGAAATCATCCTTAATAGTATTGATAATACATTAAATATTTATATAAAATTTTATGGAATCTTTAACAAAATATGAATCAAAATTAGTTCATAACAACGGAAAATCATAAAATAAATTTGAAAAGTTTTTTGAAAATTTTGTGTCACTTAAATCAAATCTAAAAATTTTGTACAACTTATAATTTATATTAACAGATTTTATTAAGACATTATTTAAATCAGGAATATTAAATCTTTCATCTATAAAATGTCCATTTATTGTTCCGTATAATTTTTCCCAACTTTCTTGAAAGTTTTTATGAATCAAAAATTCATGTACAATAGTATTTCTATTAAGATTCCAATTTTCTAGAATATTTTAAATCTAATAAATTAATAAAACCATATTATATAATGTTTAATAAAAAGAAATTTTATACCAGTGAAAAATTAACATAAATAAATCAAAGGAAAATATAAATTTTTTTAATGTATTTCAATTATTTAGTATCTTCATAAAACTTAACAAGTTTAGTCTTAGCTTGCTTTAAATTTTCAACCGCGGATACTTTGAATCCATAATGGAATGCCGAGGAAGTTAAAATCCCGTCCTTTTTATATACTCGAAACAAAAATAATTTATCATTTAATAATCCTATACCCAAATCAGGAGTCACTTGTATAGTCCTCTTGAACTTATCAGTGCTGTTGTCATCGAAATTTAATATTTCATTGAATTTAACCGATCCGTCATCAATTTTAGATGTACTGGCCTCAGGTGATTTCTTCAACCGTTTCGACTTTATAACAGTGTTGTCTTCAATTGATTCATCATCAACGAAACTATCCAAAAAACTTTTTTTATTAGCAGGCATTATATTTAGAGAAACTTTTTCAATATTAACTGAATGAATTATGAATAAAATAAAAGAGATTTCGATGTATTTATACTTTACATAAACGAAGTGTTTCGAAATAATTATTGCGACATAAGTATTACGCAAATGTTTGTGCGTCAATAGTTATTGCAAAATAACTTTATTACACAATCATTCTATTGGAAGACTGTTATTACGAAATAATTTTTAAAACTATAAAAGGGATTTCGATCATAAAAGTTTTGTCTATTATAGTTAGTTAAAATGAGTGAAAACTTTACTGTTGATAATTGTTGAGCATTTAAAAAAGATAGAAGAATATAACAACTATCATCGAGAACAGATACGTATGGCTACTGGATATTATGAGAATTTAGATTTAAATTTCCCAATTCAAAGCGTTTTGGATAGTAATATTAGTCCCACCTATGGAATGCCGGTAATCAATGAAACGGATTTATCACCTTCATCTAAATTGGAGTCAATTAATGAATTGGATGAGTTATCAGAATTTTTAACTCTAAAACCTTTAAATATTGATAATGATATACAGATTTTATCGGAATATAATGCAGGCTCTCAACAATTAGTAGTAAATGAAGAGGTAATATCAATTTATTTATATATTTTAATTAAATAATTGATTTTTAGGATAACTCAAAAGTAAATTCAAAAATTCAAAATTTGTATGCTGAGAATGAAAATCTATTTACCGTTTCTGATATAATACCGTTAAAGGATAAGTATTCGTCAAGTTTAATACAGTTTACTCTTATGCAAACTGGATATTTGATTTGCTTGAATTGTCTCGATACATTGTACTCCGAAACAGAAGAAAAAGAATTTGGTGTCGTACTTGCAAAAGTTATATGAAAACTTACAACGACTTGAAAAGAATTATGTATGATTTAAAGTGCGCGATTCTTGATCATAGAGATAATTATTGTACTGAAGCTTTTCTTACCTTCGGATGTTTGGCTAACGATTTTAATATTAAATGTCCAAATCGCAAATGCAATTTTTACAGATTAATTACTACCTAAATTATTTTCAGTTGAATTTATAAAGTTTATTATAAATTACGTTACTGATATATTTAAATCGATTTTATTTAAAACATTTAAATTATGACAATATCTTAATACAAATTAGTAAAATTTTTATCTAAAAATATAAATCTTTTTTGCTTATCTATTATTTCTATATAAGAATTTTTAAAATAAGGAGAAATATTAGTTATGGGTGACCAGCAGTTAACCATTAAAACACCTCTTAAATTGTTGTCATACTTTCTGATAATTTGCCAAAATGATTTTGGTATTTTATAGATGTTATTTTTGCTTAATAAAACGATGTATTTTGCTCTTAAATTTTCCATTATATAGTTTTTTGTTTTTTCAATATTTAAATACACATTAATATCTTGACAGAGGTATTCAGGTATTGTTTTATTTGTTGAGTCCATTTGAGGTCTTTGCAATATTAAATAATAAGAACTATTAATTGCATATGTAGTGTTAAAAACTTTTTTAATACAATCATCAGATGGATATGTTTGCGATGTTATTAAATTTAGTTGTAATACACATTGATTTCTATTTAACCAATCATGTATCATATTATTAAAACATATATTTACAGTAAAAAGTGTTTTCACTTCTGTATACTTTAAATGCTTAAAAATATTCAATACAATATCTTCTATTGAAAAAACTTTTTTTATTATAGATTTTTTGTAGTAATAGTTTTTATAAAAATATAGCATATAAATGATTAATTTAAGAATTTTTCTAGCACTCATTTTGATTTACTAAATATAATTATTACTTTTAACAAACAAAATTACACTTAAAATAATATTTATGTTTCTAAATTAACTAAGTTATATAAACTTTTCAAATATATATGTTGATTCAATATAAGATTTTTGAGATGAATAAATATTTGAGTTAAATTTTATTTTATGGAGCAATTTGTCATTTTACGATAACAGAAGTTATTTAATGAATTAATAATTTATGAGAAAAATAAGCACACAATTTTTTATTTAAAAGTTATTTCCATTTTTAAAACAACACTCAAATATCTTCAAATATTAATTAGAATAAGTTAAAAATCAGCAATAAACTTAATTGTGTTTTGAAGGATTTTTGCACAACGTTTGTGAACACCAAATAATTAAATTAATTTCTTCATTCAAGTTCAATATTTTTCATATTTAAATAATTATAATTGAGTACAGAACAGTTTTTTCTCATAGTTTTAGTAACAGTTTTATTTAACATTTAAACAAAAATGATTATTGATTTGCTAAAAATATTATAACAAATGTGAAAATAAATTCATTTAATAGTATTTTTTATGTTATAGTTCTTTAATGACAAACATTTGTGTTACATTTTATTTTAATTTAACATGTGCTTGCACTAGTAATAAACTATTTCATTGACAAAAAATAAATTCTTTGAAAAATATGTATTAATGCGTTGCAGAAGACTTATTTATCTTTTTTGACAAATTTTTTTTGATTTCCTTTTTAATCAATAATTTAGTATATAATATTCGGCTGGAACCGGATAGGTATATACTACTAACATTTACCGGCTTGTGCATCGGAATGCAATGTTTGTAGAATGTGGGATAACGCTAGGAACCATAAATGTGTTGAGGAACTGTCAACTGGACTCGAAGATCTGAAGTTGGTGTAT
>JAQGAW010004731.1:0-10534 GCA_034698025.1 Phthiracarus crinitus | reverse complement strand
TGAATTGTGTGGCTATGCCACTAAGAATAAATAATTCAACGGCTATGCCACTTAGTGGATGTATATTAATCTTAAATAATATTAAAATTTCTATGCCACATATGGATGTAATTTAATACGAAACCCATCTTTATATTTATAATAACGAGTGTTTTATTTGATTACCCGGTTTTATTTTGTAATGATAGCTTTATTTATTAACTTAGTATAATTAAAGTTATACCAAAATAAAGCCAAGATATGGCAAAAGATTTTTAATGTTTAAAATATTCGAATTTGATTCTGTTGTTCGAGTATTTAGTCAATAAAATGTCTTACTATCCTAATGATGAAAGAATGTTTATCTGTTTAATCGCATAACAATGAGTTTTTTGAGAGCGTTAGCGTAAGAAAATTAGCGTTAGCGTAACAATAATAAACAAATGTTAGAAAGAGTTAATTATGGTATTCTTCATCGAATTGAACGATGTTTAGAAATGAATGGATGTTTTATTGATATGTAATAAAATTTGCCATATCTTGGCTTTAATTTGGTATAACTTTAATTATACTAAGTTAATAAATAAAGCTATCATTACAAAAACAAAACCGGGTAATCAAATAAAACACTCGTTATTATTGCGCTCGTTGTTATAAAATATATAACAGTGTAATTGAAATATAGATTATTAGACATAGAAATTATTAAGCTTTTAAAACTTGAATAAAATATTCTGTTCTGTTTTTGGTAATACGTTTAAAGAATAGTCAGCTTTACTTATTCATTATTGAAGTTTATTATAGAAAATGCTGCTTTAATTAACTAAGCCATAAGTATTGTATTTATTTTTACTCTTCAAGATATTGGGTAAAAAATCGATAAATTATAGTTTGCCAGTAGATATGATACAATTTTGTTTTATTATAATGGCCTGAGGCTTGTGATTATTGTACAATATATTCAAAAAATCTAATAAGACATCAGATAATAAAACTATAGTTTAGAAATACTAGACGTTATTACTATAAAAGAAAAAGATAAGAAATTGACAAAAAATGTTTAAATATTAATCTCACGACCAATAAGATTATATAAAGAAACAGATAACTAAGGAATTTTCAATTATTTAAAGCCAGCGATTTATTTAAAAATTCAAATTAACAATTATTTGTCGATTAAGAAAGAAATTTAATCTTAAGTTACTTTTTTATGAGAAATTTTAGAAAATCTATATTATTTATTATTAGTAACAAATTAACATTTTATATGATTAAAATAATTATTGTTTATCGTACTATCTATTTAATTATGCGGTTAAACATTTCTATCATTTTAACTTATCAAATCTAAGAATTGAAATGAATAACAATTTTTTAGCCTTTTTGGCATAATTTAGTTTAATTTAAAAGTACAATTTTTTTTGGGGAAAAACCAAACAAAAATGAATAGCCGCAGGTAACACACTTGATAATTAAACTTTCAATCCAATATTGCGATGACATCTTTGCTATCATTTGATTAAAAGAAATGTTAATGATTATACTGCCTAAAAATTTTATGTAACATTTCGAAAATGTCAAGAAAAATATATTTTTTAGAAACTGATGATTAAGTTAAGAAAACCGCAAAAAGTGAGATGCATTTCGAAATGTAATTTTAAATATCTGTATAAAATATCGATATTTTAAATTGCTTTGTAAAATAGTTTTTTATTACGAAGTATTTCACGTTTATAAACTTTTTTGCAACTATTTTTACTATATATTTATTTAATATATTTCACCTATTTTATTTATATATGATATGCTAAAAAGTTGTTTAAATTAAATATTTATTAATCTATAATTAAGTTACAGTAACTTTGAATTATGTTTAAAACGATCATTTAATTCATTAATAGCTTTTAAAAATATATTATAAATAAAACTTTGTTAATTATAAATTCTCACATCCGTTTGTTATTGTAAACAAATGTATCATCAATTAAGCAATTTTAATCCTAGAGGAGCTATAATAAAGATGTCGTTTTAAATGACCTAAATTTTATTTTAAGTCATAAAAATAGTAAAAGTTCAAACATTTAAAGCTTTTGCATTTAATACAATCTAAATGTCCTCAAATAAGGAATATAAATGTCTATTTTTAAATAATTAATTTATATCTTATTTCTTCGGGTAAAATCATGGAGTTTAAAATCATTTATTATGTAAATTAAGGGATTTACTTCAAATTAAAATATGGATTATGGAAAATCAAAATAATTTAGTATTTTGATTTTGATTAATTTAATAATTTAGATAAATATTTAGGTAAAAATCAAAATCAATTTCAAACTCTCAAATAATTGAGATTTTTATTTTGATTATTCAATCGATATCAACAAAGATTGAAAAATTACTAAAAATCTAAATGAAAATACAAATAAAATTAAACCTTGGGCAAAATAAAAATAAAATAAGAAAAAGTAAGAAAATTAATAAAGCACTTCGAGAAAGATGTTAACAACCATTAATTTACCCTTATTTTACAACAATAGCTTGCGGGCTATACAATGAAAAAAGTTATTTTTATTAAAAATTTGTTTGTGCGGGCTATACACGAAAAAATTTGTGTAAAAATATTTTAATGTATTGACAGCAATACAAAACATTTTATTCAAATCATTTAAACTCTTCATCATCTGAAATAATATTGAATGCGTCAGTAATATTACTATATTGTATTAATTTTCTATCTAACTCTTCCTCATCTGTGTCTTCAGTATCACTTGTATTAGTTGTTGTCTGATCGTTACTTTCTTCTTTTTTGTCTGACTTAATGTATGCAATATATAAAAAATGCGGGCTATACATGGTTGCAGTCTATACGGAACTCCTTTACTAACTTGACTCAAACGTTTCTGAAAACAGAGCAAAAACCTGTTTTCAGATTTTTCACTAATGTATAGCGCAATAATAAGGTTTAATATTAGTGAGCGTGTTGTACAAAAAAATGTAAACAAAACGTTTAAACATGGAAAACTGTTAAATATTTTATAATTTTTTAATAAAGATAATTTTACAATAAATAGATTTTAATTAATAAACAAAATTATTTAACTTTTAAATAAAGCGCCTAAATTTTTAGAGCATTTTCAAGTATGCTTTGCGTTTAGTTTTACTCTGAGTCAAGACAGTAAAGGAGTTTCGTATCCAAGAAAAAAAGTTATTTTTGTAAAATTGCTGGTTGAAGGCTATACATGAGTGCGGGCTATCGTTGGGAAAATAGGGTAATAATTTTTAATGTTTTAACTATATATGTCCAAAGTACGATTCTTTCTGGTCATTGCCAAATACTCGGACTCGAGTCTGGATTCCCATGCTTAAATAAGGATACGGACATCTATAGAAATGTAGAACAGGGACCCTAGTCTCTGTTTGTTTTTTTCGATATGACACCGTATTTATATATTAACATTCTCCATAAATAAGCAATGTTTTTAAAGCTATGTAATCAACGAATAAAATAAAAGCCAATCGATAGTGCTGTGCCTTCTAATTTTTTCGGACTAAGTATTTGATAAACAGAAAAACAGTAATATATATTTTACTGGTGAAAAACTATGTAATACATTATTTATATAAAAATATAAAAAATTCAATGAAATTCTGCGGTTATAACGAAAACCTCATTAAATAGAGTGTAAACGTTTGGTTTCGAATACATTATAATTAGAAAGTTAGTTAATTAATTTTTTTGCATTTTAAGTAAATTTGAAGCGTTTAAGTTATAAATTTATTCGTTCTTACGCTGTAATGTTATAAATTTAAAGAATCAAATAAATAAATAAATAAATAAAGCTTAGAACTTGTCAATGAAATTGCTTTAACGCTTCCACAGACCATTTGGTGGACTCATATTACTAAAAACTTCTCTCATTTGGCTAAATAACAGACTTGTGTTCATTTAGAATTGATATGGTAAAGAGTGATGAACGAAATAATTCCTAATACCTGTCTTTGAAATTTACTTAAAATGCAAAATAATTTATCAGACAGTAACAAAAATAATAAAACTTTTAAAAAAGTTAGTTTTAACAAACAAACTTTATTTGTCCATAAAGTGTTTTAAATTCAAATGAAAATATACTGCAATTACACAGTTAGTTTAATGTTTGTATAAATAGATGGCTAATGAATAGTCAATCAACAGATTTTATTTATAATTTCTAATTAGCAACTAATTTACAATTAAGCAATGAAATCAAATTTAATGAACTTTTTTATGATAAAATTTTAGAAAGTTCAGGTTATTTATTATTTGCAACAATGGAACATTTTACATGATTAAAATATTTTATTGAGAAAAATCCAAAGAGATTCTAATGGCCGCAGGTTTAAAACAGGATAACAGTGCTTACTATTCCAATAATGCGATGACATGTTTGGCATGTTTTCTATCATTTGATTAAAATAAAGGTTAATGATTATACTGCCGACAAACTTTTATGTAACATTTCGAAAATGTCAAGAGAAATCAATATTTTAGAAACTGTTTGAGTTAACAAAAACCGCAAAAAGTGAGAAACAATTCGGATTGCAATTTTAAATTACTGTATAAAATTGTGGTTTAAAGTTTTATTACGAAGTATTTTGCGAATTAGTTTACGAAAGTAATTATTCAAAATTTTTCATCTATTTTATATATGTTAAGCTAAATAAGTTGTTAAAATTAAATATTTACCAATCTATAATTAAATTACAATGACTTTGAATTATGTATAATTATAATTCGCTTTTTTAATTCATTAAAAGCTTTCAAAAATATATTATAAATGAAATTTTGTTAATTATAAATTCTCATATCCGTTTGATATTGTATTTAAATGTATCATCAAATAAACAATTTTAATCCTAGAGAAGTTATAATAGAGACGTCGTTTTGAATAATATAAATTTTATTTTTTGTCATAAATATAGTAAAAGTTCAAACATATAAAGCATTTTATACAATTTAATTGTGCTCAAACAAAACAGAAAATATAAATCTCCAATCAAACGATTCATTTATTTTAGTTTTCTTTAAGTATTGGACGATTAGAATGCAATTTGTAATAAATAGGGCTCGGAAAAATCGGTTTTACCGAACAAGTTTTTAAGGTTAAAACATCGGTTAAGCAAGTTTATTGCGTTAATTGTGCTAAAATAATGATTTTAAAAGATAAGTTTTTTAATCGAAAAAACCGACTTTGATGACACTAACCGAAATAACCCAAATTAAACATTTTAACCGATTTTGATAAAGTATTATGAAAAACTTATTGTTTACACGTGTTTTTGCGTATAACTAATGTGTTTTTAGCTTAGTTACAGTTTCAATTTGAAAAATGAGTGCAAATTTAAAATCTATATTTTGAGTTTTCAAACTCAACCTCACAAAAAAAGTCCTAACCCTAAAGACACCGTAATTTTTTTAATCTCTTAGGACTGAATCATTAATATAGGTGTCGAAGGGCTGGAGCCACCAGGAAAGTAGCCTATAAAATTAGAGAGAAAGACTTTTTGAACTTTATATATGTAAGAGTCGACCGAAAAGTTTAACCTAAATTAGACTAAATTTCTAACCGATAACCGACCGAATTTTAATTTTTTTCTGACCGAAATTTTCGAGCCCTAGTAATAACAATAGTATAAAAAAATATTTTTATGTAAAATTAAGGAATTATACAAAATGTGTTATACAAAAAGGAAAAAGATAAATTCATTCACAAATCATATCTATTCCTATCTCAGCCAACCCCACACCACATCATCAACCCTACAATACCTCACCCAACACCTAACCCATTCTCGCACATACTTACTCTAACCTACTTCTTCCTAATGACCTGATCAATAACCTTCTCATAACTTTTAGTTGCGCCCATCCAATCCCACCACATAGTTGCTTTTTCATATAACTTATGTTAATGAGTAGATCTCAATTCTAAACGAATCTTAGTTTTTCCCACCCTTAGATGTATATTAAAATTTAGCAAATTATATGTTGCGTAATAAAATTTCATTTATTCTATTAAAAAACAATAATCTTTTGGAAAAATAAATATTTTTTATTAAATAATCTACTCATTATTGATTTATTATAGTAAAATATTATTGAATAGGTTAGTACTAACTTAAAAAGTATAAAAATTAATATATAAATTTAAGAATGTGAACACGAATTAAATTAAGAATTTTAGAATTTTTAAATTTTAAACATAAGTTTTAATATACTTTTTGTTTAATTTGAAAGAATTTCAGAAACTGTATTTTAAGACACATTTTCTTTAGTAAATTTAATACAACAATATTCTTCATAAATAAACAATGCTAGTAAAATGTGTCATCAACGAATAAAACAAAAGCAAATCGATAGTGATATGCATACTAATTTTTTCGGGCTACGGATATGTTAAACATTAAACACCGCTAATATAATAACTATCTAAAAAATATGCAATAAATTATTTATATAAAAATATTCAAAAATTTACTGTGATAAAACGTAAACCAAAATAAGGTCAGTGTTATTAAACATTTCGTTTTGAATACGCTATATTTATAAAGTTGGTTAAGTTAGGTTTTAACAAAGGAACTTCAAACTTAAATATATTGGAATTGTAAGTTAGATCAATAAATTATGAATGAATTTCACTTATCTTGCGTGTGATTTAAGTCAAGATAATCTATAAATATATAGCATAACAATTTACTGCCGAATTAGGTTCGAAATAATATTACCCGCAATCATCAACAATAACTTTATCTTATTTATGTTCAAAAATAAAGTAAACCACTTAAATATAAAGCCAATTTGCGCAATACATAATGTAATTTAACCGTAAATCGTAAATTTATGTTTAACATAAAAATATTTTTTTATCGATAGAATAGCTGCTGATATTATTTTTTATGACCACAATTGTTGAAAGAAATCAATAACATTATTGCGTAAACACTCGATGACACAATAAACGCATTACAATGTGGTTTTAATAAATTTACGTAAAAACTACAATAAAAATAAATTTCATTATACAATTGTCACGATATAAAAAAATATAAATAATAAATGCATTCCTCATATCACGTGATCATTGATCACTTAATTATTTATATTCTTATTTTATTTTTATATAGCAAAATACTGAGAATTTTTTTAATGCTGATGTTAAATTAAAGCAAGAGAAACAAATAAAAGAAAAATCGTGATAGGAATACTAATTTATACTTACTTTTCTTTTACGAAAAAATTAGATAGAGAAACAAAATATCTAACAAATAATTAATGAAGAACCTTGTCGGTCAAAGTAAAACGTTGGTCAAATTCGGTATTTAATACAATTTCTAATTTTAGCCTTCATATTCGATCAAATTTGGTCTGTGAATTAAATTCATATTTAAAATTATTATGCTAGTGCGTTTGAATTGAATTACAAAATACATCCGAATAGAAATCCAAAAATATATTGCATTTAAACTTTCATTAAAGAAGAAAAATTGATAAATTTATGCAAAGGAAACCCAGTCTCCATTCTTTATTTTTTTTAAAAGTATTTAGATGAAGATATTTTCTGTAAAATTCGGTTATTTATTACATATGACTGAAACTCATTTTATAAGTTTAGTTTACAAAAAAATGAATTTTATACTATAGCAGATATTGTCTTACATCGCCTGAATTAAATAGTTCAAATCTAGCCTGAATAGATGTCACTTAAAACTTTTGCTGTTTTCTGCAGTTGTTAGCCCAGTATGTCCTAATGTTTATTTATACTAATGTTAATTTTAATTATATTAGCGGCTCAGCTTTGGACACATTAGTAAAGTGAGTCAAAAAAGTGAAATAAAAAACATTATTTTGTTCATAAACATAGCATAAGTATTGAACACAAATGTAGTGATTATTGATACATTTATTACTCTATTGAAAAGCTATTAAAACGAATTATTTTGATTTAACTAAATAATAGTGACATCTAAAATGTAAAATTAAAATAACATATCCGGCAATCTAAGCTAACAAGAGATTTCCCATTGCATTCGCAACGGCGTAAAAAATAAAAATAAATTATCCAAATCTGTCCCGATCTGTACCTGTTACAATCCCGATCATATGCCGATCTTGTCCCGGTCTCACAACATAATAAAAGGAATGGATTTGCAAAGCTTAAGACTGTTTCAAGCTATGTACATACAACAACATATAGCTCTTAAGCGTAGAATGGGTAATAAAAAAGGGTGAGTGATGTTTGTAATGAAAAACTTAAAATCATTTTACTTGAATGAAACTGAAATCCCGTTACTAAATTGAAATTTATATTCGGAAATTTTAATCAAGAAATTAGACACCTCTCAAAACTCATCGATTTTAATCTACAATTTTTCAAGATTAGATGAAAAATCAGTTACCATGAATACTCATCAGATTTTATGGATAATCTTTCTTTAAAATGGAAAATATTTAAGGTATTTTCAGCACAATATTGATTGTATGTATTTGCATAAAATGTTAGGCTCTGGTTATAATATGAATTTTTATTCTAAAATGTGTACAACAAAATATAGAAAAATCTATTGATTTTTACTTTTCATTACAATGTTTGTTTTTGTAAAATATACAACAGAAAATAATTTAATTTATTAGCTTTAAATATTAAATATAATTCTTTAATATTTTTGGTTTGGATCACCAGAAAATCTATTAGATTTTACTCATCACATTTTTAACTGATAATGCATTTTCATAGATTCGATCAATTTTACATACAACTATAGAATGTTCGAAAAAATCTATTTATATAATTAAATTATCGCAAAGAGTGAGTCATGTAATTTCTTTTTATCGACTGATTAGGATTTAAGTGCAAAGATAAAAATTCAATTTAACTCAAGCTATTTTTGGCAAAATGGGTTTTTCTTGGATCAATCTTTTAAGCTTGAAAGCGCAACACTAATTAATTTACTAATTAATATCTGAAGCATACAATCCCATCTTCCCAGACGAAAGAAATTCTAATTATTTCTTTATGCTAAATTGGTTGAAAGTTGTTAATATAGTATTAGTAATGTAGTCAAACTCTAATCATACTGGCGTTCAAGTGTTTTAGTTGTAAAATTACATATAAAATTGTGAACTTTATTAAGCAATCATAAACCATTGTTTGCTAATCCAATCATAGATTCGAAATATCTATATAAATATTAAAAATAATAATCTACAGATAACGATCATTATCTTACAAAAAAATTAAATTTCGATTTTTGCTTAATTATTAGCAATATTTTTCAGAATTTATCAAAATATTTGATAGCAAACTAAATGCTCAATTAATGACAAGCACAGATTGCGGTTTTTTTAGTGGTCTCGTTAACGACCAAAATACCAAACGGACTGTTATTATTCATAATGGATATTAGCTCAACATTAATTCAAATCTCATATTATTGATTTACCGTAAATCAAAAGTTCAAATTTACATAAAATATATTCATTATTGTTTTATGTTTGGGCTTAGAATGCGTTTTTTTTTAAATTTCGTAAATTTTAATGACAATATGGTAAAAGAAATTCCAAAAAGTATTCATAATTAAATATAGAAATTAAATGTTCACATTTTTCATTTAATTTAACATTTGTTGAATGGCATATATATATATAAAATAATTATTTGCATAGTAAGTAAATATTTGATCTAAATATTTCATAGCTAGAGTACTCACAATTGCCTTACTTTTATAAATCCAGAATGTTATTGTCTGATTTGATGAAAAAAGTTAAAATAAACGTTTTAGACTTTACAGATGATATCGTATGCATTCGAGTTTAATCAACAGAAAAAAAATCATGAAAGAAACTTTTCATATGCGAAAATATGTGTTTGGTTTTACTTTTTATAAGCAATAAAGAATAAAAGCTTTTATTTTGCAAAAAAACAAAAGAAATAGCGCGTTCTTTCGTGTGATTGCAAATATGTTTTATACTAACATCTAAATGTCTCAATTTATGCATTAAATGTAATAACCGTTGTGTTCGGCCGAACATTAATATGTAGCGTACGTCTATTTTACAAAATAACAAAAATTAAATAAAAACAAGGATAATAACTACATAAAATTTCCGTAAATATTTGTTCATAAAATCAATCAGTGGCAGCAGTATAGTAAGCCACAGACACATTATCGATAAATATATCCCCATTAATAGCTATCACTTTACTTAAAGCGACACATTTCCGTTTGCGAATGCTATCGAACACTACTCATGACAACTATTCACAAATACAAGTAAGTCTTTGGTGAGAGTGTTGTCCGCGTTTTGCCCGAAGCAATACATAAATTGGTTTAATGTCGAGACGATTCCATTAATAGCTTTTCGAGAAGAACTTTGCCAATAAAACATGAAACACTATTTATGAACCCTCTTTAGACGCTAAACTATTCGCTTATATCTGGCGAATACATAAGTTATTTAAATATTAAGGTAATATTTAGTTTAAACCGAGTTCAAAACAAAATTATATTTTTAGAACGT